>MASP02001006.1:0-61183 GCA_001693025.2 Colletotrichum lindemuthianum | reverse complement strand
AGTTATAGTCTCTATTCTTAAAATATTTTAATAATAACTATAAGTTCCTTATTATAGATCTAGTAGTTAAGTTTTAGTCTACTAAGTTTATATAAATAGAAAGTATAAGGATATAGTATTCTTTTTATATCTTATTATCTTAATTATCCTCCTATTATATAGTCTGAAGCGTTAATCTTAATTTTAAATAGTTTACTAGGATCTAAGATTGTAAGAATAAGTTCTAAGATAATCTAAATTTTAATATCCTAAAATACTTTTTCTTATCTATTAGTCTAAATACATTTAGTATTTCTTTATATAAGTTTAATAAGTGGGATTATTTTCTTTATATAATCTTTAAGGAATCTTTAGTAAAAATTAGTAAATCTGAGGAAAATTTAGATTTCTTTAATATTTATCAGTCTAAGTTAATCCTTAACTATTTAGATCTTCTTAGGTAATATCTTAATTATATTTAGTATAATAGTAAATTCTAAATATTTTACGTATTATATATAAAATTCACTTTTATCTAGTTTAACTAGTAATTTAGCTTACTGAAGTTTCTAAAATACTTTATAAATATATTCTTTATATTCTTTAAGTATTTTTAAATAGATAAAGATATTATTAAGATATACTATATAAAAGATATCTAAATACTTATATAATATATAGTTAATTTTAGATTAGAATATTATAGATATATTAATAAGTCTGAAAAATATTATAAAGTATTTATAAAGTCTTTTTCTTATTCTAAAAGTAGTTTTCTATTCTTTGCTTTCTTTAATTTAGATAAGGTTATAAGTTTCCTTAAGGTTAAAAGCTATAAACTAATTAGTTTTATAGAGTTAGTTTTATAGTTTTAATATAAGAAGTAATAAATATTAATTCTTAATTATTATATTATTAAGTTATTAATAATTAATATAAAGTTATAACTTACTATTATTCTTAAATATAAATAAGGTTAAGCTTCCTACTAGTAATATTAAATATTTAATATAATTTTTCTTAAGGTATTTATGAATATACTTATTAAATACTTCTATTTCTATTTAATTAAGTCTGTAGATTTTACTAAATCTAAGTTTCCTCCCCTCCTTTAAAAGGATCTTATAATTATAACTTATATACTCTAGTAGTCTAGTTTTAAGTTTTTCTGCGAAAAGTTATTTATAAATTCGTTATTTATTAGGGATAGTCTGAAGTTAATCTATCTTATTATTAATTCTTACTATTATTATAATATTTAACATCCAGGCTACTATATTCTTAATCCTAAAGTAGATAATAAACCTTTATACTCTTAGAGTTATATCTAATTTATATAGAATCTTATTATCTAGAGAGTCCTTAGGGACTAAATCTTTCTATTAGAGATAACTAATCTTTTAATCTATCTATAAGTTAATATTTTATAACTATAAGATTCCTAAAATAATCTCTTAATTACCTATCTCTATTATATTAAAGATATAATTTTCCTTCTAGCTATAGTAGTTTAAAGGGAGGTATATAATCTCTAAATTAATAATATCTCTATTATACTTAATATGTTCTCTTTTAACGGTATATAGTTAGTATAGTTTAGCTTTTATTATCTATAGAATCTATTATTTATTTATTACTTATAGTAATATAAAGTTTCCTTAAGTATTATAATTAATTAAAACTTATATTTTAGATCTATTTACTATAATATTAAGGTGAAGGTGTTTATTATTATATTCTACTATTATTAAGTATAAGGATCTTATCTCAAATATCTTTCTTTATCTTTATTTAGTAAGTAAGTTTAGTTTTTTGACTGCTTATAATATCTCTATTCTGATATTATTCTACTTTCATAATAGTAAATTATAATTCTTCTTTCTTAAAGTAGTTATCTTACTGAATATTAATTCTCTATATTCTAATATTAGTAGTATAGGTTTGTTTTTAGTATCTTTTTCTTATTTCTAAAGTTTATTATATTAATAGTATTATTCTCTTATTTTATTAATATAGTGGATTATTTAATAGTCTGATTTATAGTCTATCTATTCACTAATAATATTATTTACATATACTATATATTACAAGCCAGCTCCATATAGAATATACTACAGAACACCCTACTTAAATACAGCCAGACAACAAGTAGTAACTTGTTGTTACGTACCTTTTGACGAGGCCATGTATGGCTCAATTAGTTATACTGTTCGTATACGCCCGCGTGCGCATACGGGTACTGAAGGCCGAGACATTATTAGCTGCAACACTACACCCCCCGGTCGGGGGCCAGCCCTTCACATACAATAAGTTACCCCAATAGTCTAGAGTTTAATCTGGATTATATATAGATTTACATATAGATATTCCCTAGCTAATAGTGACACTGGAGGTATATTACTTAAGCGCTCAGAGCCCCTACCGTGAGGCTATAACTAGCAGGTAGTATAATAGAAGCGAGAGAGGATATTACAGGCCAGCTCCATACGGAATATACTACAGAATATCCTACTTAAATGCAGCCAGATAATAAGTAGATAACTTATTATTATATACCTTTTGACGAGGCTACAGTATAGCTTAATTAGTAGTACTGTTTATATACGCCCGCGCGTATATATAGATACTGAAGGCCGAGACGTTATTAGCTACAACACTACACCCCCCAGTCGGAGCTAGCTCTTCACATATAATAAGTTACCCTAATAGTCTAGGGTTCGATCCGTAGCTATATATAGCAATTTATATATAGATATTCCCTAGCTAACAGCAACACTAGAGGTATATTA
Source organism: Colletotrichum lindemuthianum (assembly GCA_001693025.2). Taxonomy (NCBI): domain Eukaryota; kingdom Fungi; phylum Ascomycota; class Sordariomycetes; order Glomerellales; family Glomerellaceae; genus Colletotrichum; species Colletotrichum lindemuthianum. The sequence continues at coordinate 58,415 of MASP02001006.1, read as the reverse complement.
CTTAAGCGCTCAGAAGCCTCTACCGTGAGGCCACAATAGGTAGGTAGTATAGTGTAGCAGGAGCGGGAGAGGGAAGGTAGTATTACAGGCCAGCTCTATACGGAACACACTATAGAACACCCTACTTAAATACAGCCAGATAATAAGTAGACAACTTATTATTATATACCTTTTAACGAGGCCACAGTATAGCTTAATTAGTAATACTATTCATATACACCCACGCGCGCATATAGATACTAAAGGCTAAGATATTATTAGCTGCAACGTTACGCCCCCCGGTTGGAGCCAGCCCTTCACAGAGGGAAGATAATATTACAGGTTAGCTCTATATAGAATATACTACAGAACACCCTACTTAAATGCAGCTAGATAATAAGTAGTAACTTATTATTACATACTTTTTAACGAGGCTATATATAGCTCAATTAGTAGTACTGTTCGTATACACCCACGCACGCATACAGATACTGAAGGCCGAGACGTTATTAGCTACAACGCTACACCCCCCAGTCGGAAGCTAGCCCTTTACACTATAGAATAGTTTTCACTAGGTATAAATATCGTAAAATAGTCTTTATTAAAATACTGAAGTTCCTAAAATAGTAAATTTATATTAAAATATCTATTTAGAATTAGATTATCTTTAAATTATTATAGGAAGAATTATCTATTAAATTTGTTACTAAAGTATAGTATATAATTATCTTATAAATAATATACTTAAAAGATAGTTTAGTAAGCTAAGAAATTAATTTATAGAAGTTTATAGTCTATATTATAGAGGATTTTCTTAAAGTAGTTTAGAGTCTGGTCGCCTGGACCTCTATAGAATATAATAAATTACTTATTTTAAGTTAAGTGAATACTCTAAATTTTAAGTTACTTACTTTTATTATGATTTAGTTACTATAAAATAGAGAATTCTGGGTTTTTGATAGTATTATTATCTAGCTTAGTATTATTATTAATTAACTTAGATAGATTACTTAGGTTAATATAGATTCCTAGACTAACTTTAATAAATTCTTATTAGTAGAGATTATTAAGTTATTCCTTAACTTTATATTCTAGCTTATTATATTTAACTATAGTGAGAGTTTTTATTTGTATCTTATTATTTACTTTAAGTAGTTATATGAGAGTTTAAGTAAGAGGTAGGTTTTCTCTAATATTAATTCTCTACTGAATTTAATACTAAATTCTCTATAGAAACTATCTATTAGGTATTTAACTAATTCTATAGTGAAGTTTTCTCTCAGCTGCCTGTAGCTATAAGATTACTATTTTATTTTCTTGCGTCTAGTCTTATTTTAAGACTGGCGTAAAGTCTTCTTCTTTCTTAATATTAGCTATTACCAGTATCTTCTTAGTATAGTATCTTAATTATCTAGAAAGAGTCTTAGGATACTATTCTATATTATCCTTAGATTCTTAATATATAATATAAATATCGTTAAAATAAACTATCTAAATTAGAGAGATATAAAGTATTTCTTTCTTAGTGATATTAACTTATTAGGTTTATTTAGATATTAGCTGAAATTATTATTCTTATTACTAACGTTTAAGTAAGTAGTAGTTTTTAGTTATATATCTTAATTTATTACAATTACAATATTTAAAATCTCGTTATTTATTGTTTTTAGTAGTAGCTTTAGTAGTGAGGTCTATAGGTTTACTATAGTAGCTATAAGATATACTTATTTATAGAGTAAATTATTATCTAGTTTCCTAATTATTATATTAGTTTTAGTAGTTTTATAGTAATTCTTAGTATTTATATTTACTATTAGGTTATTAAAGTTATTATTGTTTACCTTTCTTATAGTAATACTTCAAAAGTTAGTTATTAATCTTAATAGTAAGTTCTATATATATAAAAAGTTACTAAATTTATCTTACTTAATAAGTTTATCTTTAATATCTTCTTTCAGTCTTTAGTAGAATATAAAGATCTTAATATTATTAATATAGTTAAGTTTAATATAAATATATCTGAATTTAGCTATATAGTATATAGCTATATCTTTCTACCTAAGAGCTGCTAGGTCTTATTTATACTATTATTACTTATCTAGTTCTTAGAATAGTAAGATTAGAGTATTTTTGAAGCTATAATAGCCTATAAAAATAGTCTGAATTTCTAACTTAAGATTATTCTATTTATAAGTAAGGAAATTAGTAAGATAAAGTTTAAATTATATAAAGGTTCTTCCCTTAAGGAATAAGATAGTATATATAACTTATTTAGCTTTATCCTTAAAACTGAGATTATAAAACTAATAGTAGGTTCTAACTTAAGTGAGGAATCCTTTAAGATACTAAGAAGTTCTATTAAAAGTCTAAAGTAAGTTAAGTTAAAGTTTCTTACGTAATTTAACTAGAGTCTGGATAATATTAGTAGTAATATAAAACATATTAACTTCCTACTGAAGAGTAAGAAGTTACTACTAATCTAGATTATTATAGAGATTCTACTAAAGTTAAGTAACCTTTATAGTATTACTATTAATAATCTCCTATATTTTAGCTATATCTCTATTAGGTTTTTAGAGCTATTATATAAGTTTAGTAATATTATCCTCTTTATTACTAGAGAGTTTAATATTCTTTATTTTCTAGTTTAGAAACTTAATAGATTATTTACTTTTAAGGAGTATTCTCTAAGAACTAAAAGAAGTAAAAAAAGTTTAGTATTTAGCAGATATAGTAATATTCTTTCCTAGATACTATTAAGTAAACTTTATAGGGTTAATTTACTAAACAGAAGTAATTAAAGTATTATAATTAGTCTTAAGTTTAGTAGAAGTAAGTCTATTAGTAGTAAGTTAAAACTATAATATATAGGTAATAATACTATTATAATACTAATAAGATTAGGTCTTTAGAGCTTATAGTAATTAGGTATAAGTCTAACAAGAGGATTAAGGAATAAAGCTAGGAATATCTAAGGATAATTATAAAGTTAATTACTAAAAAGCTATAGAAGTCTAATCTTAAGTATACTTAAGCTTATTCTATATATAAATCCCGGCTGATTAATATATTCCTTTAGTTATTCTGAACTATATTAATCCCAAATAATCCTTATCTTATTATTATATAACTTATACTATAGTTCTTTTATACTGAGTGGAGTCCCTATTATTCCTATATTATCCTGCATACAAAGGTCCTACAGCCACTAGACGTCCTGCGGGGCGCCCCTTAGTCCTATAGTTCTAACGGGTCGTAACACTAACAAAGTTATAAAGCCTCACAAAATATTCTTCTAGATTATCTAGTCTAATTATATAATCTAAACTATATTCTACTGTTACTCTAAGTAGTTTAAGAAGCTACTTCACTATTATTATATGCCTCAGGTGATGTTATACAGATAGACTACTTTAATTAAAACTAACTTAAAGGTTAGATTTCTATAACTACCCTCCGCAAACCTATACTGAAAACAGAGGGTTTACATTATATCTAGCTGGATATACTTTATAGAATTAGCTATCTAAAGTAACGTTTATTAGTAAGTTTATTCTGGCAGTTAGATTAGGAAGCAGGCAGGAGGTTCCTAACTCTATAATTTACTACTAATACTAGCTATAGTTAAGAATATATATATTAATATAGTTACTATTATCGGATATAGTAGACTATACTTTCTTTACTATAGTAATAGTTAGATTATACTACCTAGAAGGTGGATACTATAGGAAGAGGAATAAAAAACTAATACTTAGGAATAGAGATAGGTTATATATCTTAGTTATAAGAAGTATTATTATAGGAGAGACTGTAGAGTAACTAGAGTTAAATTACAGTTATTATAGTTACTATAGTTAGAAATAATAGAGGTTATAGTATATATATATATATATATATATATATATATATATGTTTGTATATATATGTATATATATATATATATATATATATGTATGTATATATATAAGTGTAAGTATAAGTATATATATAAGTTAGGAGAGAGGTTACGAGGAAGTAAGAAAGAGAGGTAATATAGATATTTAGAAAGAAAACTAAAGTTTTATTTAATAAGTATAGAAATATATTCCTAAAGTAAACTCTAGTCTATAAATATATAGCTACTATCTATAGTATTCTGAAATAGTAATATTGTTTAGATTAAAAGATACTTTCTATATAACTAGCAGTATTGTTTTTGAACTGGTAGTATTATTCTTTATCTAGCGTCTTTGTCTTTTAACTAGTAGTATTTTATTTTAACCTCTCTGGGTTTCCTCTTTAATTTAAGTTAAGAGTATACTCCTATTACTTATCTAATACTTAGCAGCTTAGCTTTAGTAAGTAAGTAATACTACTTTTATGTGGCAGCTAAGATATCCTTATTACTAATTTTATAATAGTCTATAGACTAATCTCTAAGATAGAAGTTAGAAGCTATTTTATAGTATCTTAAAGATAGAGTTCTCAGCTTCCTACCTTACTATATAGTTACATAATCGTATAGTTATATAATAATATAGTAGTATAGCAGCATAATAATATTATAGTATTATAGTATTATAATATTACAGACCTTTAGTCTACTACTTCCTACTATATCTATAAGAAGGAGGATATACCTACGTAGGATAAATATTAGATTAGTAGGGAAGGGTAGGAAGATTGTGGATATATAATGCCTATAGACTATAATCTATATCTATAGTAATATCTAGCTCTAACTGAGAGGTAGCTAGCTAGCTAGAAGCTGGAGATATAAGGAGATAAATCCTATTAAGGCTTATAGTTACGTAACCTATATTTCAACAGAATTTATTATATATATTAATATAAAGAGGAAAAGAAAGTGCAGTCTTGCGTTCGTATAGCAGTATATTTTTAGATTTCTATTAGTTACCTACCTATTATAATCTACTACCAGTCTGGAAATTCTGGCGATATTTTAAGTAACTAGGCTTACTAATAGGTCTACAGGCAACCTACTGTATAGTATACTTTACTATATTCTAAACTAAGTTATATTATTATATTATAGATTAAGATACTCTATCTTATAACTTTCGTCTGGGGTATACTTAGGCTTACTACTAAAGGAGTCTGGTTATATTTCCTATAATACTAATCTTAAGAATATTAGTAATAATAGTTTATCTAATATACTACTCTATTACTATAGGGTTATGCAACATATAATATACTTAAGTGAATCGCAATATCCGTATTATATCTCTACACTGCAACGCGATAGTATATAATAGTATATATAGATTACGTAGGTTATATAGGTTATATAGATTACGTGGGTTACGTGAGTTACTAACGTGGGTAAGTATATACTAATAGTCTCTTAGTAGCTCTTATTACTTCTCGATAGATTTTATTACCCCTTAGTAGCTCTTATTACCCCTCGATAGATTTCGTTACTTCTTAGTGTGTATAGATATAGTTACTATAGATATAATCTATAGAGTATATCTAGTATATTTAATCTACCTAAATTATTTAGGCTAATAGCTCTAGTGGCTGGCCGAGCCTAATATATATAGTAAGTAGTTATACTATCTTACCGTAAGGTAATATAATATTATAGCTACCCCCTTCTAAATTCTTCTAAAATAGCTAATATCCTTATTAATTAGTATTACTGCCAGACTATTACTATTTCTTAATAAACTTATTAATCTATTTATTTAGAATACTACTTCTAGTTATATTAATATCTATATTCTACAGTACTTCCACTTACTATATCTAATATCTTATATTGTATATATCTATATTAGGGATTTTGTCGAATATATTATAAAATTCCTTAACCTGCTGTTGTTTCTTATTATCTGTAAATTATTTTGCTTTCTCCAGATTACCTTTACCTACGAAATTAGAGAAGCTAAGTAAGTTATTACTGGTATTACTAATAACGTTATTTTAATATATATCTTTAGCTTTAGGTTTATCTACCTTACTTTTGAAATCTAAAGTGTCTATACTGAAACTTTTATTATTAGTTACCTTAACTATATTCTTACATTACTTAGTTATATTAATAGTAGGCATTTATATAAAGCTTCTTCCACTAATAATATTAGTCTTCCAAGTTATAGGAGTTATATTAGCTATTTAGTTCTTATAACTGGATTTCTTATATTTACTAGGTATACTATTAGTGGATATAGATACAGTAGTCTTACGCTTTTTAGCTATACTAGTATTCTTTATAGAAGTAGATTAACTATCTTCAGCTAAATTATCTAGTAACACTATCCTAAATATTCCTCTACTAACTGATAGTTACTATACTATAATCTCTCTATCTCAGTATATTATAAGTTAGCTACTTAGTATTTAGTGTATATTTGTATCTAGATTCTTAAGATATTTCCTATTTAATATATCTATAGAATTCTTACTGGATTCTAAGTTATTATTAGTGGTGTAGTTAGAGCTGATATTGCTAGTAATATAGATTAGTTATTTAATAGACTATCTCACTTAGGTTTTAGGTTTAGATATATTATCAGTATTATTATATAATAAGATTTTATTATAGAGATATAGGGAAGTAAGATATAAATAAAGGTTTTAGGCTATAAGATATATATTAGTAAGGAAGAAAGGTTTTTACTTTTGGTTTTTTTTTACTATAAGATATCTATTAAATAGATATTAGTTTAGTAAAGTTTAGTTATCTAAATACAAGAAGTAGACTGTTTCCTGCCTTAAGAGGCAGGTGTAACTTAATATTTTACTTTCTACTTAGTGGAGAAATTAAAGTAGAAGTTATTTTTATTATATAATATAATTATCTTCTTTATTACTAGGTATTAGATTACTATAACTAAAGAAAGTATTTCAGAATCTGGAACTTATATAACTATTCGTTATAATTAGAGTCTAAGTGCTTGAATCTGTCTAGGTATATTAAGTTATCTTATCCGACGGACGTTAGGCTAAGGTTAACTTAACCTCTTTAGTTATATCTACAATTAGTGGGATTAATAATTTACGGTAGGGTTCCTCTATAATTTTATAAATATTAAGACTTACAGCTAGTTTAATAAGGTCCACCTAAAATTAATATTATATATCTTCTTTTACTTAGCTGGAAGTTCTAATTAGTAAGCTAATTAGCTAATTATCTTGATATTATAGGCTAAAGTGGATATAATATTAAGTTAATACTATATAGGGTAAAAGAAAGTAACCTGCGTATACTATATAAGTTAAGAGGCTAGATTTTAGTTTCACTACTACTATATATAGCCCTTTACTCTATTAACCTCTTTGCCGTTATATTCTGAAACCTCTTTTAACTAATAGTAGATCGTTAGGCTATAGTGAGATATTGATAATATTTTTACGTAGCTTTAGCGATAGATTTAATAGTATTTTGAATATTTTCAACTATAGCGATTAATATTTTTAATATAGCTATAGCGATTTACGTTTTTAATAAGGTTATAGTAGTTTGCCTTTCTTTATAATACTATAGTAATTAACGCTTTCGATATAGCTATAGTGATTTATCCTACTATATAATACTATAGCGATTACTACTTTTTTATACTATTATAGTGATTAATATTCTTAATGTAGCTATGGCGATTTATCCTACTAAAAGAAGCTATAGCGATAAATACCTCTAATGAGGCTATAGTAATTAACACTATTAGTATGGCTATAGTAGTTTATAGTAGCTACGAGTTTATAGCAATTTACCTTATTATATATAGTTATAGCAGTTAACGCTTTCGATATAGTTATAGTAATCTGTAATAGGCTGAGCGGCGCTTTTAAGTGGTAAAAATAAGGCTATTTATAAGAAGCTGAATAGTATTTTAGAATAGTTAAAGCTATTGAGAGGTAGGCTTTCTACTTTAGTCTAAGGTAGATACTAGAAACTAACTAGAAGGTAATAAGGATAGATTCTATTACTAATATTATAATAGAGTGGTGAAGATACTTAAGTTTATTACTGGAGCGAGAGCTATAGACCTTAAGACTATAGGTTATATAGAATCCTTATAAGAGCGTGAAGTTTGAGAGAATCTAATTAATATATAATAACTAGGTAATCTTAATAGAGTGAGTTTAGCTAAGATTATCAGCCTCTAGTAGATTATAATACTATAATATAACTAAAAGTAAGTTACTATATACTACTTATTTTAAAATATTTTAATAGCGTCTAATTAAGATATTCAGACTATTTAAAAGAGATTGACGTATTTATGAAAGATTACGACGTTTAGAGTAGTAGCTATAAAAAATATTTAAGTGGCATTTAAGAGTAATAGATAAGTAGAGAGATCGAGGTATTTAAAAACAATAACTATAATATTTGAAATTAATAAATAAATAGAGAGATTAAGGTATTTAAAAGTAATACTTATAGTATTTGAGAATAATAAGTAAATGGAGAGATTAAGGTGTTTGACAGTAATAATTATAGTATTTAAGAATAGTAAGTAAATAGAGAAATCAAGGCGTTCGAAAGTAATAATTACAGTATTTAAGAATAATAAGTAAATAGAGAGATTAAGTTATTCACGACAGATTAAGGCGTTCAAGAGTAATAACTATAGTATTCGACAGTAATAAGTAAGTAGAGAGATTAAGATATTCGAGAGTAATAAATATAATATTTATATAAGCTTTATAAATAATATTACTGTTCCTACTATAGGGGTAGAGGTTTAATAAGGATACTGGGGGCGGAGAATCTCTAAACAACTTTATTTCTTTTAGCCTCTAGAGATAGAAGCTTAGTAGGAAGAGTATATTCTTATAGGCTAAAGTAGATATAATATTAAGTTAACGCTATATAGGATATAAGAGGGCAATCCGCACATATAATATAAGTGAAGAGGCTAGAATTTAGTCTTATTACCACTATATATAGCTTTTTATTCTATTAATCTCTTTACTATTATACTTAGTAATTTAGAAAGGTTCTACTATCTAAATACTATATTGATATCTAACTACTATATACAGTCTGTGGAATTAATTACTCTCAGTATAACTTCAGTATAATCTTATTATCTCTAATATTAAATAATCTTTTATAGTATAGTAACTGTTAGTATAAAATACTATAACGATACTCGTAATTACTAACGCGTATTATATATATATAGTAGCTTACTATTATAAGCTTAATTAATTCCTATATACTATAGTATTTAGATATACTCTAGTAATATTATTAGGTCTAAATCTATATATAATAATATTAGGAGATTATTTAGTTATTAATAATCTTATTTATACTATTATATATAAGTTAGATTAATAATATAATTTAGTTTAAGTATTTTAGAAACTAGAGACTATAAATATAATATTAGATAGTAGAGGAAATTATCTGAATAGTTCTTTCTGACTGTTTATCTATCTGAGAGTAATATACTATACTATATAGTAGCTTTATTTACTATCTCTTTTTATCTAACTATCTAAAATCTTATAAGGAATCTAGTATCTCTATTACTAATAATAATCTTTAGAACTCCCCAGTTAGTAATAAGCAGTCTATTATATAACTAAATACTTTATATATCTACTATATCCTACTTTAACTATTAATAATCTAGATATAAAACTAAATCTCCTTAGAGATTTATTTCTACCACTACTAGAATAATATCTTAATTAACTTCTAGCGTCTAATATAGTTATCTCTAACTACTATATAACTAAGTGTTCATTTCTCGCTATTGTATAGCTTCCTTAATATAGTATCTTATACTTCTTCTATAGCAATTTAGTCTATCTAGAGAGTTTATTAAAATAGTTAAATAGGGAATTAATAGACTAATTAACTAGTTATTTATAATCTTCTACACTTACTTGAAGTTATTACGTATTAGTATATAAGTTATATTAGTATTAGCTATAAGTATATATATTAATATTAATATAGATTATATATATAACTATATTATATTATTTATAGTAGTAAGATCTATAGTAGAAATTACTAGCTAAAGGCTGTAAGTATAAGGAGTACCTAAGAGGACTAAGATAATACAACCTATACCCTTAATATAACTCCCTCAGGCTCTAATAGTTAGATAACTAAATATTATATAGAATTTATACTAAAAAGTAAAGTTTATACCTCCCTATTAATTACTTCTACTTTAATAAACCTCTATACTTACTAATAGTTAAGCTATTTATAATATTATAATTATAGGTATTTATTATAAGAGTAAAAAGTATCATAGTCATTAAAGGGAAGCTTTTATTTAAAAGAATTCTACTACTATAATACTACTTAGAGTTAAAAATTAATATACTAAAAGCTAAGATAGAATCTTTTTTTTCGAGAGGTTATAGAAACAATACTGCCTGAAGGTTAATACTACTGAAAGTTAAAAAATTGATCTATTAAAGACTATAGAGGGGTCTTTTTGAGAATTTGAAGAATACTACTACTATAATAATATTTAGTATCAAAAGGTTAACACGCTAAGGGCTAAGATAGAGGTTCTTGCAGCTGGTAAAAAAAAAATAACGCTGAAGGCGTAAAAAGTGTAAAAAATATATACTATACGGAGGGGGTATATAGTAAGGGTTGAATGAATAACGCGCGTCGCGGAGGCTGCGAACAGGGTTGTTTTTGGTAAAAGAAACACACACAACGCAGAGGATATAGATAGTGGAATTAAAGTGTTGTTTCTTATGCTTCAGAGGGAAGGTACGGAAAAGAAAAAGAAGAAACAAAAAAAAAGAAAAACAAAACCTAATTAAAAAAATCGCAATATATTAAAAATACTATTAATAACGAAAATAAAGTAAAGAAAAGATTAGTAATAACTTTAAGGAATAAAAAAGGCCCCCATCCTAGAGGGTTTTTAAACTTATACCCTATATATATAACTGAATCGTGATATTTATAATATCTTTAGTGGTAATATCTATAGTAAGAGTTACTAGCTAATTAGAGGCTATAGCTGTAAGAAGTACCTAAGAAGCTTAGAATTATATAACCCACTCCCTTAATATATATAATATTATCTCCCAGTTTAAATAATAGGTTCTAGTTATATATAGTTAAAATATTATATTATACTTCACTAGTATATATTTGTAAATAACCTAATTAAACTATCGTTACTATATTAGTAATCACTTTACTGCTATAGTGTTATTTATTTCTCTAAGTTACTATAGAGATATATATATTCTGTATACTATAAGATTAGATAATAGTTATTTTCCTTACTATTTAGAATATTGAATTTCTCTAAACTTATAATATCTATACTAAGTAATATATTAGCTATTAGTTTATCTATAACTAACACCTTCCAGACTACGTTTGTAAATATAGAATATCTATTTATTAATACTCCTTATCTCTAAAGTTAAGTGGTATAATAATATACTTAAGAGTGAAGTAGATAGTATTATTAAATTATATATTATTACCCCTCGATAGATCTTATTACCTCTCAGTAGGCTTTATTATCCCTCGGTAGATCTTATTACCTCTTGGTAGGCTCTATTACCCCTCAGTAAGCTTTATTACCCCTCAGTAAGTTTCATTACCCCTCAGTAAGCTTCATCACCCCTCAGTAAACCTAATCAATAATAAGGATCTTATTACTATTATCCTACTAATAATTAAATACTTACCTAATAGTATATTACGTAATAAAAGCTACTATATATATCTAGCCCTACCAGATTGGAGGATTTCTCTCTCTCTCCCTCTCTCTCCCTCTATATAGACTCTCTCCCTCCCTCTATCTCTCTCTCTTATACTAATTATTAATTAGAAACTAGTATTAATAATTTAATATTCTTAATAGCTAATAAGAATGAAAATATTCTAACCTAATATATTTAATATTAGACTTTATCTTTATTCCCTTCAGGTTTCTCTCCCTCTCCTTCCCTTTAGTCTATAGAGTAACTAATAGTATATTTAATATAGACTAACTACCTGCTAGTTACAGGAGGCTTATATATTATATATAATATAATAATATCTACCTCTTTCTACCTACCCTAACCCTAAAGCTTTTATAAACCTAGTATATTATATATCCTACTACCTAATAACTAAAGACGCTGAGATTAATATTATATAATATTAGTTAAATAATATTACTAAATTAGCCTATATCTATATAGCTAGATACTACTAATAAAAGCTAACGTTAAGTATTATATTACAACTTAATATAGTATCTATATTACTTATAAAAGTATAATTATCCTTACTACGAAGTATTATAAAAACTTCGCTAGCTATAAGGTTAAACTACTACCTATTAGTATCTACCTTAACGCTGAGTGGAGCTGCCTGTCCGAAAGCTAATATTCTACCCTAAGGGTGCAGGCGAGACTAGTATATCTATCAGCTAAGGGGAATATATTATAATACCTTATATATAAGTTAAATAAGTTTTTAATAATAGAGGAAGCCTATTTACTAGTATCTACCTACCTATAAATTAAATCTCGCGGGATATAAGCTACTGGATACTAACCTACTAGGAGTGGAAGTTACCTATTAAATAATATAGCTACTATATATACTAAGAGATACTACTTAATATAAATCCAGATAGAGAAACCTAGAAAAAAGGAAAGAAAGAAGAGGAGGAAGATATTATTATATATTAATCTCTACTTACAAAACTTATTATAGTAGCTAACTTTCTATACTATACTCTATATAAGTAAGATGTAACTCTGAAGAAACTTAAAGTTTACTTACTTCACTATACCCTTAAGCTCTTAACTAATAGTAATAATATACTTATTATAATACTAAGTATACTATTCCCCAACTAAGCTATTACTAAGAAAATATATAATATAGTATAAAGCTACCTCTATATAGTTAACTGTAAGATTATTATAACTATATACTTAAGCTGCAGTAAGATTATAGCGGAAAGTACTAAGATTCCTAATATATAGACCCTTAATATGTAAGTAGAGAAATAGGGAATATAGAAATCTATAACTTACTACCTAGGAGATACTTACTAGCTTGGCGGCAGTAGCTATAATAATATTAATAAGTATATATAAAGTAGGTTATTGTAATATATCCAGACTAACCCTATAAGGAAGCTAACTTACTACTAAAATAATAATAGGGAAGATATAACGTAGCTACTATCTAAGAGGGTTAGACTGGACGTTAGTAGTATCTAGTTCCACTAAAAGTTTATTAAGTTACTAGTAATCTTAAACCTCAGGATTCTTATTACTATAAGGCTGGGGGATAGCAGTATCCGCAGTCTAAAAAGTAGAGTTATATATATTATATATACTAATAATTAGGCTAAGGGTATTACTATAGTAATAGAGGCTTCTCCCATAATATACTGCAGCATAAAGCTAATAGAGGAAACCCTAGCTGCATATACGTTAATAGTCTTTAACAACCTATATATACTAGGTATATCTAAGTTTAAGTTACTTAATATTAGTTACCAGCTGGATATTATAGTGAGGAATAGAGGCAGCCTATTATTTATAAATGAAATCACCCAGTAATATAGTATACACTACTTCAGTAACTACTATATAGAAAACTTCTATATATTAATATCTAAAATCTATATAAAATCCTTTATATACTAGCTAGATACCAAAGTCTAATATTATTAGAAGAATAAGTAAGAAGAAATACTACCTACTTTTTCTATTTTTAGGGGGGGGATACTATATATAATATATTATATCTAAGACCTTTATAATATTATTTAATAGCTTTATATCTACTATACTTTCTTGTAAGGCCTAGAGCTTATATTATTATATTATCGTCAACCTCTTGAAATTAAATCTAATATTATAATCCCCTATATATAAACCTTACCTGGCGTTTACGTAATTCAGCAGGATATTAGGATATAATATATAATACGTTATATATTATAATAGTTAAGATAGTATATATAGCTATATTATATAATATCTACAGTATAGTAGATAGACTTAGAGGTTTTATTATATATATATATATATATAGATATATATATCTAGTTATAGATATACCTTATTATATTACTCTCGCTCTTTATTAATAGATATCCCTACTGCCTCTACCTTATATTCCTTAGTATATATCTAAGCTATTATATAGAATAAATAGGGTTAGTATATATAGCGTGGACAGTAAACTTATAATCTAGATCGTGTCAGTATAATAGATAATATATTGCAGATTTTACGTATATACTAATATATAGAAATATACTATAGCCGAGAGAGCCCCAATAGGCTAAAACTAACTTACTAAACTAAATCTAACCTTCCAGCTATAATCTCTATATAGCTATTATATATATAAGAGGTATATAATCTATAGTAGAGGGGAAGAGTAGAGGGAAGATAGTGGAAAAGTGTTTAATAAAAGCAGAATTTATATTTATTTATATATATATAGATTCTAAAAGCTAATCTGATCTGAATAGTAGACCCTATATTACAAGAAGGATAGAAGTTTATTATTTTAATCTATATATAGTAAACTATATTATTTATACTGGAAGATTATCTTACTATACTTCTTACTTTTATAGGATACTTTACTGGCAATAAAGTAACTTAAAGTATAAGTAATTACTAATATATAATATTGACTTAAAAGTCTACTAACACCTATAAGAGTATAATATAAATACTAAATATTATTAATATAGTAAGAATAAACTAATAGTATAGAAGCTTTATAAATAAATAAATAATAAAGCTTCTCTATAGATTTTGAAATAATAATACCCTCTAGATATAAACTATTATATCCTAACTATAATATAAATGTTAATTTAATATAAACTAAAGCTACTAACGAAAGTATAGAGGTATACCTCTTCAAGAGGTTAAGTAACACTAAGCTGACACTTCAGTCAAGCTGCTTCTATTTACTAACTGTAGCTATAGGAATTTAGCGATAGTGTTATTACTTAAGGGCTTATTACTTCTACGCCGCACGCGAGAGGTTAAATAGAGCCTCCAGCTAGTATATTAAAAGTAAGGTATATAGTATACCCCCACGTATATATCGCTCGATATATACTCTCTATCTTTCTCTTAAGTGTTTCTAATACTATATATATTATATTAATAAAGCTGGAAGGCTAACTTATACCCTTAATATCTTTGGTATAGTTAGAAGATATTACTACTAAGGAATATTATTAAATATTAGATACTAATAGTGTAATTACCTCTAAAAAGGTAGTTTCTAGCTTTTTCCTTAAATAAAGCCTCTTAGAGCTTATTATTATTATAGAGCCTAAAGTATACTACCTTTTAAGATATATAGTATATAGTTTAGCTGTTATCTATTTCGTAAGTTTTATTTTAGCCTATATATATATAACTAAATTATAGTATTTATAGTATCTCTAGTAGTGATACTTAATGAGAGGTTACTAGCTAGAGGCTACTAATAAGAGGAAAGCTTAGAAGGTAGAAAGTTATATTACTTACTCTACTTAATATACCCCCTCAGGCTCTATAAGCTAAGAAACTATATATTATATAAAATTAGCAAAATAAAAAAAAAGAAAAAAAAAGTTTTATATTCTGCCACCTGATTCTTTCCTATATTAATATATCCCCTTACTTATTAATAGCTAAGCTATTTATAATACTAGAAGTATACTTAATAAAGATAATTTAGCTATCCTCACGGTATATATTAGTATGAATATACTTAGCAGCTATCCTAAAATAGTACTTACAGCTATAGTACTTAGTGGGAATAAAGTTAGAGTAGACTAATCAGATAGCTTCTAGCAGTCTAGAAGCTATTACCACTATAATACCCATAGTTATATTATCTTAAAGCTTCAGAAGTTATAGCTAATAATACTAAAGTCGTAGGAATTAGCTTTACAGTAGATATTATTAATAAGGTTTTGTAAGAAGTTTAGCTTTCTTAAGGTTAATAGTAGAGTATTTCTTATAGAGAGCCTTAAGGTTTATAAGAGTGTGACTAAAGGTCTTAACTAGGAAAGATTTAGATATATAGGTAGGGTCTGTATTACTATATAGACTATTATTTAAAGGATCTAAATTAAACTCCTTCGAGTGAAAACCTTTCTAGTGTCTGGCTGGTAGGTTACTAGGCGTACTATGTAGCGTTAGTTAGTTATATCCTTATAACTATCCCCCCCTCCTGAAACCTTAGTCCCTAAGGCTATAGTTATATACTCTGCCTTATCTTCCAATCGTGAGGCTTCACTAGTGTCGCTAATTATATAGTAACTATAATACTAATACTTATTATTATTATTAAGAATTTTTAACCTACTTTTATTACTAGAATATTAGTTTAAAGACTAATTCTATATTCTTAAATAGTAACGTAATTTTGTATAATACCGTTATTATAGATACGTTATTCGTTCCTTCTGTTTATTTATTATGATATTTACTATTAACTTCGGGACAGGTTATTACTTATCGTTTTCGTCTTTACTGCTTCTATTCTTCAGATACCCCTCTGTGCTTACTTACTGGGTTTTCGTATCTCTATTTTTATTTTATTAATATTTCCCTCTATTCTCATCCCTTTTCTATTTATTATTAACATACTATATATTCTATAATAATATCTCATATTATTATCATTACGTCTATCCTCTAGGTATATATCTATAATAACCCTAAGGCTAATAATAAAAATTTCCTTCGTCTGAAGCCTAGCGACCGCACGCTATACTTTAGCTATCTCTTATCTTTTTATCTTAATATAGAGAAACTTCTCTATATTATTAGTAAGTATAATATAAAGTATATTATCTGCGAAAAGAATAAGTAGAAATATTATAGTGTAAGTTATCCTTTCGCTATACTGTTACTGGTGTTTTACTCATTTTATAATATAGGTTCCCTTTAAGTTATATAATACTGCTTAGGCTACTTAGAATAAATTTATCTATTTCTATAAGTTTCTAGAGTAGTAGGTTTTATAGTCTCACTATAAAAGTAAACTTCTTTATATTTTCTCTAAGGTCTCAGTAAAATTGTAGTATATAAATAAAATTATTTAGAATCCCACTATTAGTATAAAGTAATTAAAATTAGCTTTAGAGTATTTTCTCCTCTAAGAAATATTATCTATTTATAAGTATCTAAACATTATACTCCTTATTTCTATAAGTTACTCTAAATACTTACTATATTATTTCTACTAATTATTTTAAATAAGTAAATATTCTTAGTATAGAGACTAAAATATTTTACTATATATCTACTATATAACCTATATATTTTTGGAATAATAATCCTACTATTACGCTGGATAACAGTTTTACCTATTTCCTTAATAACCTCTATTATACTAGACTCCCGCCTAATGCTAAAATATATACTATTAAGGTAATATTATAATTCAATACTATTTTCCGCTAATATCTTGCTAATTATTCTGTATATAATACTCCTAATTACCTCATTATTATCAAAAGTAATTAGTTTATTCCTTATAGGTTTAATATTACTACTCCTTACTGTATATTCCCCCCTACTTTACTATCTATTAATAGTAAGTTTAGTGAGGATATTAATAAGGATAGTGATAGTAGTAGTAATAATAGTAATACTAATAATAGTAATACTAATAATAGTAATACTAATAATAGTAATACTAATAATAGTAATACTAATAATAGTAATTTATCTAGTAGTAAGTCTAAAGTAGTTAAAATTCCTTAAAAATCTCTCTATCTATTTATATCTATTTACTGTTCTATTAGTAGTAATATTATTACTACTTCTTATTCTTAGGATTATATTATTATTACTTCTAGTGGTCCCTCTATAAATACTAACTTTTCTATTAGTTATACTATTAAGAGAGTTATACCTAATTATTTCCCTTCTAATAATATTTATATAGTAAGCTCTCTATATTAACTTACTAATAGTAGTAATACTAATAATATTATAATATTAAATATTAAAGAGGATAATAATAAGTCTAATAATAAACTCCCTCTAAAGAGGTATAAAATCTATTTATCTAGTATTACTATTATTTTATTATCTTTTATAGTTCCTTACTAAGTATCTATTATTATTTTTAAGAAAGTTACTCTAAAGAAAGCTGCTCCTAAGAAGGTTACTCCTAAGTAAGCTGCTACTTCTACTATCGCTCTAAAGAAAGGTTAGAGATACCCTCGTAAGAATACTCCTAAATCTTAAGAGTATTTAGTATTCTTAACTATATATACTAACTAATTTATTACTAAAGTTTATAAAGTTTCTAGTTTAGAGATATACCCCTCAGAATATTATTTAAGATATTTAAGTAATTAATCGATCTTTTTTCTCTCCCCTTCCCTCTATATAATATTACTATAAGTTTAGTATTAATATTAATTATCCTATTTCCTATAGTAGTATATTATCTATTCCTTATACTTATAGATAGTTTCTTTTATATTATTTAGGTTAGTTATAATCTCTTAAATATTATATTCTACTAGCTAGCCTATCTATTTTATAAGAAAGTATTTATTAAATTTATCTCCTTATTTACTAATAATCTCCTTATCTTCTTACTCTACTAAAATATCCTCTAACTTAGGTAGAATAGTCTAAATGTTACTATTATCTAGCTAGTCTATCTAAAGTTTGAGGGATAAAACTAGGAATATATTATATATTTGCTAGTATTACTTCAGTAAATATACTCTATATACCTATTTCCTAATTCTCTCAGTAATAAAGATTTTAATATACTTTAGTATCAGTTTTCTATATTTAAACTTGAAATTCTTTATTAAGAGCCTAACGGTAGCTCTATATACAAACTTATACTACTTATACTTTATATTATATATTTTTACCTAACTCTCTATAGCTATCTACTAGTAGATTACTATTTATTAGTATAACTAGCTAATATAGTTAATATACTTCACTACACTCTATACTACTAGGTTACCTTTTACTATATATTTAACTATTTATAGGTAAAATCTATATAGTTTTTCTATTAGTAAGTAGCTAGTAGTAGTATATTTACTATTATTATATATCAATATAGCTTCTTATAGTTATACTGCCTAGACTATAGGTAAGTTTCTAGTAAATATCAGGAAATATTACTTTAGAGTCTAATATATCCACTTAGTTTACTTATTAGTCTATAAGTAGTATACTATTAATAATTATTATTTAATAAGGTGTTCTACTATGAATTTCTCTTAGAATTAGCTAGTAAGAAGCTTATTTCTATTACTAATAATACTTTCTGGAATACTAAATTAGTATTTAACTTCCTTATAAAATATTACTGCTAGCTCTATAGCTATTATCCTCTTTATTGTTAGAATAAATAGGGTGAATTTTATAAACCTATTTATAATTATGAGGATAGCGTTATATATACTACTGTCTCTCTAAATACTCTCTAGGAGCTTAGTAATAAAGTTTATATTAAGTTTCTAGAATAATCCTGTAGAGATTAGTAGAAACTATAATTACCTATATAGTTTATACTATAATATTCTGATATTTTAGTAAACTTAATATAATACTATATAGTTTTATATATTTATAGCTAAATTACTTTAGTGAAAATTCTTTTTTACTAAATTATAAATCTTATTTATATTTATATATCTTACTTTATATTTATTATAATATAGGTAAAGGATTTTATACTTTAAGGATACTATATTTAGTATAATTAGTCTTTTTTTAAAGAAAAATATTCTCTCTATACTAACTAAATATTTACTTATACTTCTAGCTGTTTCCTAAGTTCTCTCTATATATATTTAGTAATCTTTATTATAAGTTTATAGCTTTTTTATAAATTATTCTAGATTCTTAGATATTCCTAGGGAGGATACTATTTTATTTTTTATAAACTTCCTTATTACTGAATGTGGGATTTACTATACTGAGATAGTAATTCCAGCTCTTATTAAGTTCTTTCTACTACTTAGTATTCATTAGGTATTCTCTATCCCTCTATATTTATCCTAACTATAAGTAACTATAGTTATAATTATTACTATATTTCTAGTATCCTAATAAAGATTCTACTTTTAGGAGGTTAAGTATTCTCTACCTCTAAGGTTAGCTTCCTTACTGAAATATTTTTCCTACTTCTATATTATTTAAGTATAGATTTTTACTAACTTTAAGTTTCTCTAAACTTTTGTAATTAGTTTATAGATATCTGCTAATAGTAGTTTTATAAGTTGGAGTTTATTTGTGAGGGTTAGTAGTATATTATAATATTCTACCTCCTTCTTTATATAGTCTAGCTATCTAGATAGTCTATCTACTAGATTTATTATTCTAGGTTAGTATTTTAGATTAAAATTAAATACTGAAAACTTATAGACTTAGTAGGTAAACTTTCTCTAAAGGTTCTATATAGAAGCTATAATAATTTCTATTAGTATCTAGTAGTCTGTAAGAATTATAAATTTCTTAGAGAGGTTTATAAAATAGTATCTTTAGTAATTTAGATTTTTAATAATAGTAAGTAGTTTCTGTTACTTTATTTCTTATTTTTACTCTATTTTACTAAATGTCTTTAAGTAGTAGATAATAAGTTACTATTAGCTTTCTACTAACTAAAAAGGATACTTAAGATAGTTTTTTATAATATATCTATTTCTACTTTAGTCTCTTAAAGAGAATCCTAATATTAGAGAATAGTTACTAAGTAAAGGGTATCTTATAGCGTTATAAATACTACTTATATATCATCAGGCTATAAAAATACTTTCTTCTCTATACCCCCCTTCAGGAGTATAGTAAGTAGTATTATCACTCTAGAATATTTAGTAATAAACTTGCAGTGGGTTGCAGAAACTTAGGAATATCTGGAGCTTCTTAAATATCTCTAGTAGCTTCTATTTAGTGATTACTTACACTCTAGCTAGATCTATCTTAATATCTATTAGATTATAATATAACCTAGGAAACTAGTTTCCTCTATATAAAACTTATACTTAGAAAGTTTCATAAAAAGATCTACTTTATATAATTTAGTAAGAACTTATAATAGGATATTAATATAGTCCTCCTTAGTTTTAGTTATATAAACTATAATATTATCTATATAGACTATATAGTAAATATTAATTAGCCTAGCGAGTATATAGTTAATATATATCTGAAATATTATAGATATATTTATAAAACTAAATAGTATAACTATATATTTATAAAACTAAATAGTATACCTATATATTTATAATAACTATACTTTATTCTAAATACTATCTTCTAATAGCTTTCTAGTTTAATTTTAATATAGTAGTAAGTATCCTTAAGATTAATCTTTAAAATTTATATTACTCTGTAAAATCTATCCAGAAGTTTGCTAATAAGAGGTAGTAAATATTAGTTTTAATTATAACTTTATTAAGTTCCCTATAATTAATATAAAGATATAGGAAACTATCTTTCTTTAGTATAAATAGAATAAATATACTTACTTCACTTATTGACAGTTATATATAAATATTTACTAGATTCTCTATAATATATATTTAAAATTCTTTAAGTTATCGCTCGCTTAGGAGGTAAATAAGGCTATATAGTAGTTTCTTACTTAGTTCCAGATTAATAGAGTGTTTAGTGTCCTTAAGTATTAGAATAGTCTTTACTGCTACTTTATTAAATACTCCCTACTTACTTAGTAGTTCCTTAGGGATATTTATAATTATTATAGTTTAATCTGATTCTCTTAATATCTTAATATAAGCTCCTAAGTTATTCCCTACTTCACTAATATAAAGTATATAAGTAATCTTATTATTCTTAATAATCTCTTAGGTAAATACCTCTAGTTTAACGATAGATATATATTTATAATACTATATATTTATATAGATATTAATTATAATACCCTCCTAACCTATAGAATATTAACTTAGCAGAAGGTCTAAGTAACCCTCAGGCTAGTAAGTTTCAGTAAATAGTTAGTATATCTTTTAGAAGTATCCTTTTAAGTTTATAAGAAAGAAAGTTAACTAATAAGTTTTCCTTAGAATTAATACTAATCTATTAAACCCTTCTAATACTAACGTTTCTATATTAGGTAGTATTAAGTATAATATTTTAGCTAGCTATTTACTAATAAGATCTATCTATAAGTATAAGTTTATATTTACTACTACTTCTTATTCCTATACTCTTTAGAGAATAATTACTAAACTCTTAGCTATCTTCCTAATAGAGACTAATTTCTTAGTTAGTATAGAGACTGTTAGTTATATCTCTATATTTACTTATTTCCCTAGTTATTTCCTATGTAAAAGTTAGTATTAGTAGCTTATACTAATATCTGGAATTCTAGTATACTCTACCCTCAGGTAGCTAGTAGTATTAAGTTAGCTTCTATACTACTACAGTATTATATAGCTTTATACCCTATCTTACTATATATAAAACAGGCTCCTGGGGTGTATAATATAGCTAGAGTATATAAAATCCTCTATATTAGAGTTAATATAATATTCCTTGAGCTTCTAGTATTAAAGTGGCGTCTAGTAGGTATTAAAAGTATGGAGGGGGCAGTCTTCCCTAGTGTCCTTAAGGTTGAGGCTAATTGGAATATTTATATATTTAAATAAAGTTACTTATATCTTCTATTTCTTATTAACTTACTATTATACTATCGCCTGAACTTCTATAGCTATTCTACCTCTATTATAACTTTTTAAACTTTCAGGAGGGAAGTTTTAAGTTTCTCTATCTCTCTCTTTAAGCTAGAACGTAATTTATAGAAGAAATAAAAACCTCCCCTTTATTTTATTTAAATTCTAAGATACTTAGGTTTTAATAGAATACTAACTACTTAGTATAATATTATATTAGTAACTAGTATTTACTCTTTTATACTTTTTTAAGCTTCTGTTAGTATAGTTACTTCTATATTTCTAGATTAATATACTATTAGTAAATAAATATAATAAAGTTAGCTTATATAAGTTTATCCTCCAGGTTTACCTTATAGTTTCCCTATTCTGTCTGAAAGTGTAATATAAGTTTTATAAATACCTATTAGATCTATTAGTCTATAGTACTATCTAGCTAAACTTAATAGCTATCCTTAATAGCTATAATCTAGTTATTAACTTATTTAACTGTAAATTTCTCCCCTATTATCTTATAATTATATAAGAGTAGCTTCTCTTAATACTTAAATAATCTAGATACTAACGAGCGTTCAGTAAATTATTATATAAATATAATAATCTAATCCTTATAGACCTCCTACTATCTTTATATTTATTCCTAATATATAGTTATCTGTAACTATATAGTCTTAAGTAGCTTACTTATTATATCTATAAAGTCTAGCTTCAGTTAGAATAAGAATTAGAATTATTTATTAAATATAGAAGTAAATTACTAAATATATAGTAATTATTTAGTTCTCTAGGTTGAGAGTAAAGAAAGTATACTTCCTCTCCTAAGCCTAAGAGATATATACTCTATATCTCAGGCTGTATTCTAGATAAAACTATCTAGTAAGTCTACTTCTAGTTTATCTTCAGTAAGCTATTAGTGAGAGCTTATATTAATACTAAGCTCTAATTTATCCAGAGGAAGATATAGAATTTCTTCCTTATAGAAAGTATCCTCCTCGGAAGTAAATACTTATCCACTCTTATTATCTAACTCTCTATAGTAATACAGTATAATATTAGCAGTTTCACTATATATATCCACTAAATTAAATATTAATTACTAAAGTTTATTAAGATTTATATTAGCTACGCACCTATAGGCTATATATTCTCTATATTACTAATTATTATTTAATATCCTTACTTATACTAGTCACTAAAAAATGAGTAGAAGTAATAGAATTATAAGAGTATAACTAAAAGTCTTAACTAGGAAAAGTTTAGATATATAGGTAGGATCTATATTACTATATAGACTATTGCTTGAAGGATTTAAGTTAGGATCCTTGATGTGAAAACCTTTCTAGTGCCTAGCTAGTAGATTGCCAGACATACTACGTAGCGTTAGTTAGTCATATCCTTACAAAGCTTAAGATTCTACGAAAAAAGTTAAGAAAGATATAAAAGTTAGAGTATATTATAGTTAGTAACGAGGATATTAATATAGTAGTGTAAAATATAGAAGTTTTCATAATACTTAAAAAGGTTACCTTTATAGTTACTTATATTAAGAGTATAAGAGGTTAGTAATAATATTACTAGTAACTTTTAGAGAGAAGGAACTTAATCTTATTTATAAGGTTAAAAGGGTAATAGCCTGAGGGCCTAAGGTAATATAAAGCTAATACTATTAATAAGAAGACTGTTAGTAGTAATACTATATAGCTTTTACGCTACTTATTTGTAGAGACTGTTGTTACTATAAGTTATAGAGACAGCTGGGGTAGGGATATTAGATTTAGTATATTTAAGAATATTATACTTATTAAGAAGACCTTTAATTATAAGCTACTAATAGCTATAATTAGCCTCACTCTAAAGGATAAAAAAGTAGTAATAACTAGTAGCTATATTAACAGTTTAGTAAAGAAAAACGAGTGATACTTAAGATACAAACACTTAAAGTATAAGAAAGGTTACTTTTTTTCGGTAGAGAATATATATAACGCGGAGGGTATAAGTGGCAGAATTATAATATTATTATCTATACTTCAGAGGGAAAGTATAGAGAAAGACTATAGAAAAATTTATATTATATCGAAAATACTATTAATAAGATGAAAATAGGGTAAGAAGAAAGGGTATAAATAGTATTATAGGGTAAAAAGTGGCCCCCAGGAGGGTCTCTAGGCTTATAACCTGTGTGTGTAACTAAATTGTGGTATTTGTAGTGTCTCTAGTGGTAATATCTAACGAGAGGTTGCTAGCTTATTAGAGGCTGTTAACTAGAGACTCTTAACTAGAGACTATTAACTAGAGACTATTAACTAGAGGCTATTAACTAGAGGCTATTAACTAGAGGCTATTAATAAGAGGAGAGTCTAGAAAGTATAGGATTATATAACTTACCCCCTTAATAGTAAGCTTAAATAATATTATAAAGCTGCGTCGTTATACTTTTATTTCCTATACTATTAGGGGAGGAAGAATTAAGTAAGCTGCAGTAATAGTTAGTTAACTGCTAGCTACTCTATTAGATTATATTTATTAGTAGTTACTTTAAAAAAATGAGTTAAGTTTACTATAATTTCTGAAACTTTAAATTATAAGTTCTAACTTTTTTTTGTATACTTTATTGCCGTCTTTATTTTCTACCTTATTTATAAATATATAAAACTTAAAGTGTGTATAGTTTTTATAGAGGATGGAGGATATTATTATCTTCTGAGGCAGAGGCAGTGTGAGGCGTTTGCTGTATATTCGGAGCTTTGAGGCTATATAGCTACGGACGAAATTAGATTACTTATATGCAACTGCAGCATAGGTCTCTATATACCTCTAGAGTGGTATTATAGTAGTATTACTAATAAATAGGTTTAAAAGAGGTTACTAGTATCTAAAGTAAGGATAAGGGAAAGGTTACTATTAGAGATCTCTCTATATTAATTACTTTCGAAATATAACTTTATACCTATTAATTAAAACTCTTAAGGGAGCTTAGGAGTATTAGTTTCGTTACAGATATCAATAAGGCGATATAGTTCTTACTAATTCTTTTTCTCTCGCTATATATATATATATATAATATAATACTAAAATAGAAAAGTTACTATATGAGAGGTATTACTAATTAAAGCTATGAAAGTATATATTACTAAGATACTATCGATAGTATATACACTTAGTATATCTATAAGCTATAGTATACTTTCTTAGTTAGGCTTAAAAATAACCTATAGGTATCTGAGTGAGTAATAGCCTATATAGCCTATAGGTAAGGTAATAATAGTGGATACCTATTAGGTTTATAGGTAGTATATAGGTATAGAGGGATAAAAAGGAGGAATACTACTTATAGAGGCTTTCTTTAGTAGCTTTCTATATAGACTACAGCTTAGATTTAGGTAATAATATTTAGAGAGGAAGGGGAATTCTCTGTCAGGCGAGAGTATATTCTAAAAGGGGGGGGAAAAAAACTTCTAAAGAAAAATATATAAAAAAAAGGAATATAGAGGGGGCAGTATAGGTATAAGGTTATTTAGTTTAGTAATATTATTAATTACATTTTATATACTATCTAGAGGGATACTTCTTATCTTTATATATACGTAAGAGAGTGGGAAGAAAGCTAGCATTAGATAATATAATATATAGAAGAAACTATATATATAAAATCTAAGTTTAGCTTTTCTTATACCTTCTATACCTCTTATACCTTCTATATCTTCTATATCTCTTATCTTTTTATTTAGCTTTTTTCTTTCTACTTTAATCTTTCTCTTATTCTCTTTAGTTCTTATACCTCTTTTCTCTTATTTAGTTTTTTCTTTTTTATTTAGTTCTTTCCTCTTTATTTAGTTCTTTTCTCTTTACTTTAACCTTTCTTTTATTCTCTCTGGTTCTTATACTCCTTTTTTCTGGTTCTTCCTAATTCTTATCCCCCTTATTTCTTTCTTTCTTTATTCTTTTTCTTATCTATCTTTTTCTTTCTGTATCTTTCTCCTTCTTATATTCTTATTTCTTCTTAGACTTCTAATAATATTTTGTTTATATATAGTATCCTCCTTCTATATTGTTTTACTTATCTCTCTTTCCCTCCTTCTTTCCTAGCTGTTTATATAAAACTATTATAACCTCCTTAGGTAGAATTAATTATCTACGTTAAGAATAGGGGTCTATATTAGAAGCTTAAGATTATATATAAGAAATATTATAGGGATTATTATTCTATTTAGCGAGGTTAAATTTATTAATATAGTTAGAATATAAAGATACTATATTTAAAGCTAGGTAGTTTAAGTTTACCTCCTCCACTTAAGAAGAAAAACTATATTAAAATATCTAAATTATTCTTACTATAGTTTATATAGGTAATATAATAAATTAAAGTATAAAGAGGAAGGCAGATAGTAATTAGAAGAAGTATCTAAATAAGTAAGTAATAGTAGCAGTAGTAGTAGTAATAGTAACTACTATATATTCAGTATAGTAAGAAACAGATAGTATATATAAAATAGTGAAGTAGCTAGTAAAGTAGCTGGGGAAGATAATAGTGAAGTAGCTAGGGAAGATAACAGTGAAGATAATAGCGAAAAAGAATATAATGTAGATAATAGTAGATAATAATACCGATAATAATAATATAACTACTTCCACTACTACTAAGGTGGAAGCTTACCTCCCCAGTATATTCTAACTAGTAAGAGCTTCTATAATAATTATACTAACTAGGAGAGAACCTTATTAAAATCTAATTTGAAACTATATAGACTGTAAGGAGGATTATAAAAACTCGTCAGACTAAAATATAATATATTCTGCTAGTTAAGTAGAGGTAGTATAGTTATTTTATAATACTGATAATATATAAGTAGATTTAATTATAGAGATAGTTACTCTAAAGAGATTACTATAGAAAAAGCTATAGGCGTCAGCCTCAGTAGAGTAGTATAAGGTGGGCGACAGTAGGATATAATATTATTTCACGTTAAGATATAAGGTAAGCTTCAGCCTAGCGACAGAGAAGATAATAATAATAATAGACATAAGAGGTAATATAAGCTTTAGGGCTAAGGTGGACTATAGTATAGAATCTTATACTATATCTAGTAAGTTTTACTATAGTAGCCTTATATCTATAAGTATTATTATAGCGTTAGGTAAGCTATAGCTAGGAGACTATAGCAGCTAGCTATAGATACTAAATAACTTTATCTACTTTAAATATTTTAATATCTAGTAGAGCTATAATAAAGTAGTAGTAGTAGTAGTAGAGATATAAGTA
This sequence comes from Colletotrichum lindemuthianum, assembly GCA_001693025.2. Lineage (NCBI taxonomy): Eukaryota > Fungi > Ascomycota > Sordariomycetes > Glomerellales > Glomerellaceae > Colletotrichum > Colletotrichum lindemuthianum. The sequence goes on along the minus strand of MASP02001006.1, from coordinate 30,554 downwards.
TAATAGTAAGCTTCAGTAGTAGCGTTCCTTATTAATTATAGTGAAAGCTACTATAGTATATTACTTATTAACTAACTAATTAGGTAGATTTTCTAGAGTAAACTGAGGTGGAATACTGGGGGTATAATATACTTCTTCCGCGTTATAGATATCCTCCTGCAGTTTTATATTAATATAGATACTATTTAGCATACTATTCTGAGGCTCTATAACTCTATATATATTACAGATATAATATAGCTAACTTCTAATAATATAAGCAGCCTCTATATAGTTAAGTTCCTGCGGATTTATATTAGGGAGGGCCGCCTTAGTATATATAATAGTATCTACTAGACGTGGGATTAGTTTTATATTATAGCTACTTTATATATAAGAATACCTATAGCTAATAGTGATTTTAACTAAGATAGTATTAGGGAGTATTAGAGGTTTAGATAGGTTAAGAGAATATAGGTTTCAGCTTTAAGGTATAGATATATCTCTACTATTATAAAGAAGCTATATAGTTTAGTATCCTGCTATAATAATATACTACTCTATATAGTAAGCAGTTTAGCAGAGGCGTTTCTAGTTTGGGAGGGGAACCTCTAGATACGTAGGGGGGATAGTAATAATAATAATAACGATAATAATAAGGAGGAGGGCGGCAGTGGAGCGTGGAGTATAATAATAGTATAAGTTTAACGCTATATAATAGAGTAGTAGTGAGATAGGAGAAGTAGTGGGGATAGTATATAGTGATAATAATAAGGATATAGTCTGTAGAATATCTAATAATATTATATACTATATAGTATTATGTTTAGTGTTAAGTTTGAAGGAAGGTTAATATAGTGTGTAGTGGAGCGAGCTTAAATAATATAGTTAGATATATATAAGAACCTAATATTTATAACTATCTAAATTACTTCTGTATCTATAGTTCTATTCTTAAATAGTAAGATCTCGTCTAGTAATAGAGGAGAGTAAAAGAGAATAATATCAGAAAATAGATAGTAAGTATTTATATTATATAGTCAATAGACTTAATACTATAGATACTTAATAATACGTAAGATAGATTATAGAACAGTAAAGCTGAGGTTAATAGACTAAAAGAGGATATTATTAATCAAACTTATATAACTAATAATAAGCTTTTATCTGTATTACTATATTAAAAAGATAGTAAAGTTACAGGATATTTAGTATATTAACTATATACTATTTATAATATATATACTGAATATATTAAATATCTAGAAGCTTAATATTTACTATTCCCTTACTATAGTATAACTACCTTATATATTATATACTAGTATATAGTTATAATACTATATTAAGTAGTATATATATCTATATATTAGAATAAGTATAGTATATAGATAATATTAGTTTATTCTATATATTCTATAATAAACTATAGTAGACTATTCTACTTAACTTTATTTATATCTATTTTTCTTGGCAGTTAGCTATATTATACTTAAAAGAGTCTATATAATACTAAGTAGTTTCAATAAAAAAATGTATAATAATTATAACTTATTTTATATTTTAGAATACTAAAACCTTGATTACTAATATCTATATATCTCTATTTTATTATTAACTATTAAGAAGTCTATCTAGCTACTTAGTATCTACTACCTAATATTTTATTACTATATATTTATAAAAAAAGATTATCTAAATAGTTTATTAGTATCTTATTACAGCTAGAGGAACCTTAGTATTAGCAGATTCACTTATAATTTAGATTTATATATATCTAACTCTCTCTCTAAACTCTAGCTACCAGCCTAACTCCGCCCGGATAGTTTATGAGTATCTTATTATAGTCTAAAAAAGCAATCTAGTGAGATTAATTATTATACTTATTTTTTAACTATATTATTAGAAGATATTTTTTATCTATAGTAAGAGGTATCTTACTAGCGTAAAGTCTATTATAGTCTAAAGTAGTATATAATAAAGTTAATATACTTATACTGAGATAAAAAGATATTTATATTACTATAGTAAATCCGAACTCCTAAACAACCGGGTGGCAACACTAAGGTTCTTAAAGGGAGTATACTATCTTAAGTAACCTCCAGACTTCCTTTCTATTAGTTTCAAGCATGTAGAGGCAGTAGTTATAACGTTATTATTAATATATATAAGGATGTAGGTATTAATATTCTTATTGATAAAAAGGTAAATTCCCCCCCCCTCTTAATAAGTATAAAGCTAATCTTCTCTATTTCCACCTTATAAGCTAGAACTACTAGAGGGGAGACTCTTATAGAGGCTATAGAGTATTTTATAAAGTAACTAGACCTTATGTAGTTTATTAAAGTAAATTACAGGTTAAAATTCTAACTAACCTCCTTAATAGTTTTAGAAATAAGTTTATAGAAACTTTCTACCTGAAAGATAGTATCTATACTCTCTAGTTAAATAAGTATACTATTAGTAGTAGTAAAGAGTTTGAGGTTATTATAAATATAGTATAGTATAAAGAGAGTGAGGTTATTAAAGATAGAGTTAAAGTAACCTAAACTAACTATAATATTAGAGTTTATAATAGCTTTATTATTAACTATAGTATACCTAAACTTTTAGTATTATTAATAGCTTTTTAAATAGTAAGGCTAGTAATAGCTAATCTACTAATAATACTTATAACTATCTTAATAAAAGCTAAACTAATAAGGTTAATATAGAGGTTCACGCCTTAGTATATATCTTACTATATCTATACTTTATAGTATAAAGCTTAAACTAAGAGTTTAGTTACGAAACTTATAATTCCGTGGGGATAAAGTTAGAGTAGATAGTTTAGTATTTTGAGGCTAAGTAGTTAACTACCTCTTATAGTAAGAGTATTTACTATTCTTCTTTTTTTTCTTTTTAGTAGAAGTATTACTTAATATATTGTTACCTCTGTTAGTTATTATATTTTTTCTGTCTGAGATAAAGTTTATTTTTTGTTTTTTATTCTAGGTAAGAATGTAAATAGTTTTAATAACTTTAGCCTAATTTAGACTTCTTATCATTATTATTAGTATAATATTTATATATATCTGGTAGCTTTATCTTAAAGGAGTTAAGAAGTATAATAGTCTGGAAATAGTTAGTATTTATACTATAGAGCTTTATAATATAAGTCTAAAAATACTATATACGCTTTAATATATTATGAGGGGTTCTGTAGTTTTAGTATACTTCCCTTAGTAAAACTTATTAATAAGGATATAAGGATACTAATAGTATCTTTAGAGACTTTAGTAATATACTTCCTAAGTGCTTTTATTAGGAGCTATCTATCTAGCTAGTATTAAGTAGCTTATTAATTAGAGTATTATTATATAATGAAATAAGTAAGTTATATACTATATTACTATCTTTTATCTATATTATATCTACTGGCATGTTAGCTATTAGTTCAGGTATATTAGTATTAATATACTTCTTTACTTAGTTTACTTAAAGTTTTACGTTAATTAGTATATACCGCGAGGATTAGTTAGACTTACTTTTCAGCTTTATGATAGATAATACAACCTATTCTTAATAGTAATAATTAGTTATTGTGAAAGGTTAAGGTTGTAGGGTATGTAGTTTGAAAAAAGAATTATTATTTTTTATTTGTTTGCTTTTTATTTTATTTGAAATTAATTGGTTAATTACTGTATTTATATTATAAGTGTAGGTAATATAGGACTATTAGGGTAAAATAGAAAGAAAGAGATATTATTAATTATATAAGTAATAAAAGTGATAATATAGTTGATAAGTAAGCTGGACAGATAAGCAAGCTAGACACCTAACCGTAACTATATTATATTTCCGACTGATATATAATATTTATGAAATTAATTGAATTTAAACTAGTTAAGATCTTTTTCTTTAGATACTCTTTCAGTAAATTGATATATTTATATATTATAACTAGTATTCCTATAGACGCTATATTACTATTAGCTTATCTCTATTTTCAGCTGGTAACTATTACTCTAGCGTATTTCCTCCTTAATTTGGACTATAGTTTCTCTCTATAATTAAAAATCTTCTGCCTCAGCTATAGTGAGACTTCCTCCTTATCTAAAATATATTCTTTTAGCTTTCTAGTGTCTATTAAGTAAGTTATATTTCTCTCGAAGAATGTAGACTTTAGATCTTAATAAAGTAATCTAATATATAAATCTATATACTCCCTTTAATAGATACTCTATAATTTTAATAATTAAAGTTAGTAAGCTATTTTAATAGTGGGAGATTCTCCTCTTAATAAGTTTAGACTGAAAAGATATTTCTATTAGGTTATTTAGTATCTAAGAAATTTATATAGGGAGTATTATTAGGAGGGACCTTAGAGGTATTAGAGTATATAACTTAATATTAAGCTTTAATAATATATTTTCTATATTAAGAGGGATAAGTTTAGCTTCTCTGAAACCTCTCTAGATATTTTTAACTATAGAAGCTTATATAAAAGTTTTACAAAATATAGGAAAGAAATCTTCTTTTATAATATAGATATTACTTTAGTATATTTTATCCTTAATTTATTAACTATATACTTTTTTTAGTAGTTTAAAATACCTAATATCTAAAGGCTGAAGTAAATAAGAGGATTAAATTAGTATATAAAATATAATAATATTATTTTCCTTATAATATATCTTAAAGTTAGCTATATAGTAATTTTTATAATTATTAATAATAAGGAGGTAATATCTACTATTTATATATAGCTTTATATACTGATTAAAGTGTTGAAGCTAATCTAAGTTTCTTTTATTCATTATCTATCTGTTTTTAGATATTATAATAACTTAGTTATATAAGAGATCTATTTCTATATATTAGGTAGAGAGGTAATATTACTCTGAAATAATAATATATAGTAGAATACTATAGTTTAATAAACTAATAGTCTAGATAATTATAATCTATTCTTAGTTACTAAACTATATTATTTTTATATTTAAGTATTTTTTAGTATTTATTATAACTATTCTAGACGGAATTTAGCTTATAATAAATTTAATCTTATTAAAATTATAGATATCTGAATCTATAATACTATATTTTACAATTATGTTTACTATAAGCTGAAATTAAATATTTATTATATCTGGATCTTTATATTAAACCCTCTTATAATTATACTTACGAAAAAAGTGCGTCCGGAGCTATAATTATTACTTAATTAAGTTTAAAGCCTAGCGTTTCCTAATAGGGGGTATATTACACTTAGTAAGCAGTTAATTAGCTATATTTTCCACACTATTAATATAGGGAGGAAATAATTAGGAATCTAGGTTAAGAATATACTTAACTAGCTTCTCCTCCTTAAATATAATTAAGTTCTATAAGTTAGAAGCAGTATCACGTCATAATAGAATACCTTTTAGTTAGGTAGCTAAAGTTAAATATAATACTAAATAGATTTTAGCTACAGTCTGAATATTAAGATTTAGAGTTTAATTGATAGCTTAGAAGGCTAGGGTTAATTAAGGTTTTTTGTTCTGTGATGTTATTATTTTATTATGGCGTTATGTGGGTTGTAAGGTAGAAGATAGGTTGGTTGCGGTTGGGTGTCCAGCTTGCTTGTCTGTCCAGCTCGCTTATCAACCACGTTAATAGTTTATACTTATAATCTATATAATATCTTAAGATATAAGGATCTATAATAAAAGTATCCTTTAATTAGTAATACTACTGAATATAAAGAAGGAAAGGTTTAAGGTTACTTATATAACTGAGGGGTATTCTTATAAGTTATAGCTGTAGCAGCTAGGCTGTTATATAATATAGTCTAGATAGCTATAAGCTACCCCCTAATAGGAAGTATATATATATATATATATATATATGTATAACTGAACTGTAGTATTTATAGTATCTCTAGTAGTAATATCTCTAGTAGTGATATTTATAGAAGGAGTTACTAGCTAGAGGCTATAGCTTATAGATAGAAGGAGAATTTAGGAGGCTTAAGGTTATATAACCTATATAAACTATATCTTAATAATAAGTAGCTAAATATAGCTTTCTAGTATATAGTTTATAATCTTTATAATTCTGTTGAATTAACTAAAGATTATAATAGTTTTATTAATAAATATGGAATTAATAAAAAGTAAGTGATAACTTACTAATTTTACCTTATCTGTAGATACTTCTGTAGTTTTACTTCCTACCTTCCGCCCTCTGCCTAAATATAGGTAGTATCTTTTTAAGTATAGTAGCTATTTCTTTTTTTTCCTTTTTTGTTTTTTTTTACGTTAGGTGTAATATAAGGTTTCCTGGCAACAGACTACCGGTATATAGAAATAAATCTTAATAGTTTTTATCTCTTTCCTCTCTTTTTAGAATTATGGTCTAGTATACGAAAATAAGTTATTATCTAGTAAGTATAGATTCCTACTTCTTCCTTTTCTTTATATACTTATTCTATTCTATCTAGTTCTATACTTAAAGGGGAGGAAATATTAGTATATTTATACTTTCTCCTAATACTATTACTATAGCATTAATACTGTGGGTATATAAAACGTTTTTTAGATTCTTTATAGAGGCTTTTAACTTTCTGCATTTTAGTGGAAGATAGGGTATAGACTAGTATAAGAAGTAGGCTATTAAGAGCTTATAGTAGAGTAATATAATTAAAGTTAGTTCTACTTTCTTAAACTCTTTAATATAGGTAGTAGGTTAGTGTCTCTTAATTTTAGTAGTTAATATTAACCTTATTCTGATATAGCTATAGTGGAATTATACTACTAAGTAGTAAAGCTTACGTCTGTATCTTCTATTATAGTTACTAGAAAGAGATATAACTTATCTACTTTATTATCCAGATACCTATTAGACTGTTAGATAGTATATACTAGTGATATAAGCTGAGAAGACCTTAGAAATTAATACAACTTTACTATAGGATAATATTAGATAAGTTTCTCTACTCTACTCAGGTTAATATTATTAATATTATGAAGTTTAGCTTACTAGGTAAAGGTTTCTAAAAAGAATAATAGCAGTATATAATTATAAGCTATTACTAACTATAATAGTCTGAACTTATTAGCTTCTGGGAGGAGATAATAAGGAGGAAACTAATCTAGAGGAGAGATTTATTATTCCTAATAATAAGTAGGCTGAGGATATTATTAGAAGAAATAAGTTCTCTTCTAATAAAGAGGATTAAGGTAAGCTTACTTCTGAAGAGGTTTCTAAGGATAAGTAGATTATATTATTATACTGAGGAACTATAGTATCTTATTTAGGTAGTTATTCTATAATAAAGATTTATATATATTTTATTATTACTTAATATTATAATCTAACACTACTATATCTAGTAGTATTTACGACTGAAGCCTTAATATATATATATAGAGGTTATATTATCCAGAAGTTATAGCTTTAGTGTAATTTACTAGGAGGTAAGAAGAGACTTTTAGTCTGGATAGTACTGAGAGCTTAGTTAGAGAAGATAACCAAAACTATATACTAATCTGAGGACCAGCTAGTAATCCCTCCTTTAGGTAACTATAGTAGGAATAAATATAAATAGTTAGATTCTAGTATTATAAATAGCTTAACTGTTTAGTATATAAGGAGGTTTATTATATTATTATTAATTAGGGGGGTCTAGACTCTACCTTTCAGCTACTTTTATATAATATCTACTGCTTGCCTGTATACCTATAGGGCCTGAGAATATATTTTAAACTATATATTATAACTTATATAGCCTCTAGACCTCCCAAGCTCTCTCTCCTTATTATCCTTTCTTAGGCTTTTTGGTTTTCTGTTTCTAGCTGGTAACTTCTCCCCTAGATAACTATAGTATAGACAGAAATAAATAAATATAATAGTTATATTTATAAGTAGTATATATATATAAATATATAGTATTTAAGTTATATTACTACTGTTACTATTATTACTACTACTATTACTACTACTAGTAACTAGGTTATAGAGAGGCTCTCTATTATTTTTATAACTCTGTAGGACTACTAGCTTTAGTGTAGTGTGGATACTGTATATAAGAGATTGGAACTAAGATTATGACTATAGTGATAGCTACTAACTATAGAAGTTTAAATATATTGTTATACTGTAACTAGTAGGTGTTAACTTAGGATATATTTCTGGTAGTTCTTAATAACCTCTACTATAGTTTTCCATACCTTCCTTACTACTTTCTAGATATACTTCTAGTAGTCTATACTGTCGTTACCTATCTCTACTGCAGATATATAGTGCTTAGGCGCGACAGATAGTAGTCTATAGATAGTATCCACGCTATATAACTCTATAAATACCCTATAGATAGCCTGGTTAGTTAGAAAGAAGAAATATAAAGCCTGGTGCTTCTTTTTTAATAAGGTAGTAATATAGACTATAGTATAGAGGAGATAATAGGTATTTATCCTACTGAAGCTATTATCTACACTCTAGTATAGAGGCTGGATAATATTATTCTAGCTTATAGGTGGATAGATATTATTAGTATACTTATAGCTATAGCTATAGCAGATAGAGACTATTATGAAGTGGTTACGGTTAGAGATATAGTGGATATAGTTACCTCTAATACTAGTGGGGTTACTATTAAAAATAATACTAAATAGTATATTAAAGTTATGAAACTAGAGGTAGTTAACGGTCTTAATATACTAATTAATAAATTAGTTTAGTGTCAAGGTTCTGATAAACTTAAGGGTAATTACTTAGCTAGCTTAGAAGATAATATACTAACCCTCCATTATTATATCTAGATTAGGAAGTATTATCTTTTTAGTATTATTATTATTATTAAGGAAGATATAGTAAATAAATATCTAAGTGGTAATAAGGCTAAGGAGCGTCTGGAAATACTATACTAATAGGTGGAAGAAGTTAATATAGTTATATAGTATCTATAATAGTTATAGGCTCTCGTAGCCTTTAGTGGGGTGGAGGATTAGTAAGGCGAATATATTAGAAAGGAGGGTATCCTAATATATATAGACCCTTTTAGGCTGCTACTATTATCTATTCTTATTATTATTATTACTATTACCGTTACTATTCCTAATACTAGTAGGTTTTTTATTCTATTATAGATCTAACTAAGGTGTAAGGCTGTTACTTATTATTTTTCGTTTCTTTCCTTACCTCTTCCCCCTCTTATTATTACTACTTCTACTTCTACTATTACTACTAGATAATAATACCTTATAGGCTATATAGTAGTATTTCTTATAGTTAATATACTCTACCTTATTACTAATATTATAGTTCCACTATAGCTAATTAAGTTCAGGCTACTTTAGTAATAATAAGGCTAGGGAGGCTAGACTTAAGGTTAATAGTTTAAAGGTAGTTAGTGTTAGTAGTAGCATTATAAATAATATATTACCTAGCTTAGTGGTAGCTGGAGGCTTAGGAGTGAGTAGTAGTAGGCTAGTTAGTTATACTGAATATAAGATAGCTGTAAGCTTATTATTATTATCGTCAGTTATAGGATATAGTTATAGGATATATCTATATCTTTAGAGATATAGTAAACTTAATTCTCTCTAGCTACCTCTATACTAGTAAAGAGATAAAAGTTAAGAGGAATTAGGTAGCTATATTATATAAGGATAGAGTATTCTAGGCGTGCGTATATTAATTATATCTTACGTTTAGTATAGGAAGGATAATCTAGCTTTCCTAGTAGACTGGAGTAGCTATAAGTAGAGTAGTTTAGATAAGTAGAGATATAAAGTAATATTATATATAGTATAGACTATCCTTAGGGTGAAGTTCTAATCTAGAGATAGAAGGATATATAATATAGTGTTAGCTGCTACTTAACTTATATTTATTTCTGATAGAGAAATAGAGAGTATAGATATTATGTACAGGAGCGTTAGTGTAAGAAGATAATAAGAATAATATAGCTAAGTAAGGATATAGTATGTTTTTCCTATTCTATATAAAGTTTAGAGAGACAAGAAAGTTTAACTATTAATATATTAGTGGGATAGTTAGATATATATTACTAGTAGGTAGAGTAGTATAACTTATAGGGTTATAGAGTTATAAAATAGTAGGGTAGTAGGTATAATAAAGAGAGGTAAAGAGGTAAAGAGAGGTAAAAAAGTAAGATATTATAAAGTGTTATAAAGTAATATAAGGTGTTGTAAGATGTTGTAAGGTGTTGTAAGGTAATATATATATTATATTTAGAAGCTTGCAGCTTAAGCTACCTTACTTATATAGCTATATTATAATATACTGAGATATTAACTTTCCTTATATAGCGTTAGGTTACTATTATAAGTAATAAGTGAATATTTATAATTATAATATCTATATTTGTATTATCTAGTGATATGTTATTACTTCCAGATTAATAAAGTATATTACTTTCCTTTAAAAAATAAGCTAGTAAGGAATATAATATATTATATACCTCTAGAAATAGTAATTAGTATATAGTAAGGGTTAGGTGTTTATAGTTCTATATAGTTAGGTTTCCGTTAGGTAATATCTTACTATTGGGGTTTGTAATATAATAAAAAAGAGTAGTAATAAAGTAGACTAATTACTAACCTAAGTCTAACTATAATAGCAATATATCTATTTACCCTACGAGGCTTTTGGAGAAACTACTTCTAATCTGGAGATTCTAAATATAAGATATCTAGGGAACCTACGAGAATATAGGTATTAGTAGTAGTAATAGTAAGCAGGCAGATAGGCAGGTAGGTAGACGTAATATATATAACTCTATAGATATTATATTTAGATAGTAGAAAGCTAAAGCCTGAGAGTAAGATAGTTAAGAACCTCTGGGAAATAACCTACTAGCAGTTTAGAGATTATAAAAAACCTATAGCTTATTACTTATTACTTATAGACTAATAGCCTAACTAGTATCTTTTCTAGAGAGACTATCTCTAGATAGTAGCTTTATAATACTATTTAGTTACCCTAATATATACTTAGTAGTAGATATAGTATTTCTTATCTAGAGAAACTTACTTCTAGCTATAGAACTAGATAATATAGAGTGGAGGTTCCTGTGGATATTAGTATAAAATAATCTGGATATTCTCTCTTAGGAATAGATAGTAGAATATTATAATATAGTTAATATCTTCCTTCTATCTCCTAATTATATATCTAGAGGTAATAGTATTAAGATTATATTTAAGGAGGCTAATAGTTATAGTAATAGTAAGGTAGATTATTTAAAGAATATTAATAGTAGTAGATAGTTAAAAGGAGGGATAAGAGATAGAGTTCTAGAAGTAAGTAAGTAAGTAAGTAAGTAAGTAAAAAGTAAAAATGAAGAAGATAAAGGGGGAAAAGGAAGGGGAGATAAACTTAATAAAAGTAGCTAGTTATAACCTAGGTATTAAGTTAGAGTATGGGCTGGCAGTAATATAAACTATAATATAAGATTAATATAAAATAAAATTTAGTCACTAGAGAAGATTTTATTAAATACCGCCTGAGGTTATATAGAGGTTAAGGAAATATAATAGTATATATACTTATAAGTTATAACTTAAGTAAATATAGTCTATCCTTCTCTCTTTCTTTCTTTCTTTCTTCTTTTTCTTAATAGAAGTATAAGGAGAGTAAACTAAACTATATTATATATATAAGGTTTCTATTATACTAAAGTATAGTAGAGTAGTATAGAAAACTACTATATAGTTACTATTATACATAGAACTGGGAGGCTATTATTATATATATATATATTATATATATATACTTTTGGAAAGTAGAGAGTAGAGTATAGTATTGGTAAAAATACCAGTAAGTAAATAGACTATATTTTATTTTACTTAACTTCTGGGGAAATAATAAGCTTTAAATTATAGTGACGAACTTAGTATTAATATAGTATTTTATATAGAATATATATAAATATCTTACTTAATAATATAGTTTATTTTCTTCCTTATTTATTTCTAGATAAGAGAAGAAGTTAATAAGAAAAAGGTGGTTTCTACTGTATATATATAGTGATATCTTGCTTAATAATATAGTCTTTTTGTTATATTATAGAGGAAAGAAAAGATAGTTTAAAATAAAAGAAGGAAAAAAAAAGAAAGAAAAAAAGAAAAAAAAGAAGAAGAGAAAAAAAAAAGAAAACGGTAATAGAGAATATACTGGAAATAAGTAATACTTCCGTTAGTTATACTATTATAGCTTTTAGAAGATAGTAGTATAGTTAAGCTCTCCCACTTCTATATAGTAGTTTAGTATTTACTACTATTTTTAAATTAAAAAAAAAAGTTATAGTATAATTATTAATAATAGTAGTTCTCTATACTGTTATATATACTAGTAGGGCGGGAGATTATATATACGTTAGGTTTAATATTAATAGCTGGAATATATTATTAATATTCTGAGTATACTATTACTTACTACTTAATACTAGCTGCTACTGTAAAATATTATAAGTAAAAGAAGCTAGGAATATAGTTATGTAGCTGAGAGAAAGTTTGCGAAGAATATTTAGAATAATAAAAGAGAAAGATAGATATAGTAGGTGGTATAGTTAGAGGTAGCGGGGGGAGGAAGAGGGAGAGAAAGAAAGAGAGATTATGATATAATATAATATAATATAATAGGGATACTATATCTAGCTATATATAGGGTATAATAGTAAGTTATATAATACTTAACTAGGGAGAGAAAAATTACCTAGGTTTATTAAAATATTATATATAATAGAGAAGTTTTTATTAGCTTATAGGTAATATCTAATGTAAAGTTATATAAAATATAAAGTATATATAATACTGAGGCTATATAATACTGAGGCTATATAATACTATAGTGTAGGTTTGAAATTAGGGAATACTAACTCTATAGGCTTCTAGCCTATATTATACGCCTAGTGAAACTTTATCCTATAAGGGTCCGGAGGCCTTAAGGAGGGGTGGGGGTGGATATACTATATAATATATATATAAATAGGGGCGAAAGGTTACTATCCTTCTAGCTCTAAGTCTTAACTTCTATATAGCTTCTATATAACTTCTATATAGCTCTATATAGTTTAGATATATATTATTAAAATAAGTTTTAGTAATATCTTTATTATGACTAATAACGTCTGGAGTATAATAGAGTATATACTATCTGAGGAATATTAGACTGGATAGATCTAATGTTTAAAACTTTATCTAACTAGATAGTTCAGAATATATTTGAGGATACACTACTGAGGTTACTACTGAGGCTAGATCTAACTTTAAGCTATACCTTAAACTGAGGGAGTTTTGCTATAAGTATAGATATAAATCTAGCTTTCCTATATATAGCGGAATATAAAACTAAAGAGATAAGTATATATCTATTTACTTACCTACTTATAAAGCTAGTAATAGGCACTTACAGCTTAGATTATATAATACTAACTCTTACTAGTAGCCTGAGTTCCTATAACTAAACTCTAACTATAGACTAAGAAGTAGACTTATCCTAATAATAATAATAATAATAATAGAAATAAACTGGTACTGCAGAATAAGTAACGGAAATAGGATATAGTAGTGGAAATAATAGTAAAAGTAATAGTGAAGGTGATAATAAAAATACTGGTAAAAGTAGTGGCAGTTACTATACTACTAACTCTAGTCCTAATTCTAGCTATTATATTACTAGCCTCTATTCCAGCCAGAGGCGGCAGTTATTAGGTTATTATTAGGGGTAGGTAGATAGAGGATAGAGTATACTATAGAAACCTACTGGAGTATATAAGTTTAACTATTACTAATAGGTGGAAGCTTCTAGTATAATAGGGAAGTAGTAATATAAGTATTATAGTAATACTTCTAGTATCTAACCAGGAAGATAGCTTTAAGTGGTATACTATATAGTATAGCTGGAAGAAACTTATAGTATAGGTAAATTATAGTAATATAACCTTCTAATAGAAGAGGAATATCTTTAATATATAGCTAATATATAGAAATAATAAGAGGAGGTAAGTAACTTTTAATAAGGAGAATAGTTACTAGGTAACTATAATGAGGCTACTTTTAGCAGTAAGATATATTATAGAAGAACTTAGCGAAAATATTAAGTATATTATTATAATAATAATACTCAATAAACTTTAGGCTAAAATAAAACTAAATATAGAATAATATAATAAACTATTATCTATAGGTAATAGTAATAGTAATAATAATAATAATAATAGCTTGAGAATACTAATAGATATTAGGGAGAAAGAGGCTATAGAGGATAATAGTAAGGATAAGGAGGATAATAAGTATAAGAATAATAAGAATAATAAGGAAATCAGAAAGAACAAGAGAGATAAGAAAGTTAAGAAAGATAGAAGAAAGAAGTAAATTAATGAAAATAAGGAAGTTAAGAAGAATAGTAAGGTAAAAAGAGTTAAAAACTTTAAAGAGGATAAAATACTTAATAATAAGGAATATAAGATAGTTAAGAAAGATAGGAAAAATAATAAGAATAATAAGGTAGCTAAGAAGAATAGTAAAGATAATAATAAGAAAGATAAGGTAATTAGAAAAAATAAGAAAGATAATAATAAAAAAGATAAAGTAGTTAGGAAGAATAAGAAAGATAATAATAAAACAAAAAAAGTAGTTAGGAAGAATAAGAAAAATAATAATAAGGAAAATAAGATAATTAAGTAGAATAAAAATAAGAATAATAAGAAGAATAAGATAGTTAATTAGAATAAGAATAAAAATAATAAGAAAGATAAAATAGTTAATCAGGATAAGAATAAAAATAATAAGAAAAATAAGATAATTAAGTAGAATGAGAATAAAAATAATATGGAAGATAGATAGTTAGAAAGAATAAAAATGATAAGGAAACTAAGGGGAATATTAATAATAGTAAAGTTAAGAAATATAAGGATAAGAATATAGAGGATATTAAGAAAATTAAGGAAGTTAAGGAAATTAAGTAAGATGATAAAGAAAATAGTAATAAGGATAGTAGCGAGGATAGTAGTGAGAATAGCAGTAAGGATAATAATAAGGAAATTAGTAATAAGGAAATTAATAATAGTAAGGTTAATAATAAGGATAAGAAGAAAGTTAATAATAAAGATAGAAAGGAGAGAAGTAGGTAAAAATATATAGTAAGGCTGATAGAGTATAGTATTATAAGTAATATAGATATCTAAAATATAGTATATATCTTCTTTAGGTATAGAACTAAGGAAGGTAATAGCTAAGAGTAGAAAGACTACTATAAGCTACTAGATATAAGAATAGCACTTTATATATAGTAGCTATATAATCTGTTTATAATACTGTAATAAATTAGTAGTGGTAGATCTAATAAGGCTAGTAAGCTATTTAGGGTTATTCTAGCCTATAAGATAAAGCTAGGTAAAATAATTATATATATAGCGTTTATATATATATAGAGGTTAGTTTTTATTAGTATAGTATATATAGATACTAATTCTAATATATATAGGTTTAGATACTGTTAGTTAGAGGTTTTAAAGCTAGGTATCTACTATATATATAATATAGGTAGTCTAGCGGCAAAGCTTACAGGTATTCTGGTATTCAGACTAATAGTACTAGTGGCGCTAAGCTAGCTATACTGTAGAACTAGGAATATAGATATTGGGGAGTTTAAGGAGATAATTATACTATATAGAGGTAACAGTAGGCTGACTAACTACTATATACTAGTATTTAAGTAGTCTGGCGACATAGAGAATAATATAAATATTAATAATACCTATTACGTCAGTATCGTCAGGCTACTAGAGAGTTTACTATAGAATATTAATAGCCTTACTAAGAAACTAAATAAGATACTAAAAGGTAAGATACTAAAAAGCCTGGCTGTAATACCTATAACGTGTATAACGTCCGTAATGCCTGCGACAGACAGCAGGAAGTAATATAAGGAAGATACTAGATAGTATATACTTAATATATATATAGCGAGGGAAGGCTATAAGCTCTACTGGCTGATAGGTAAGAGTGACGTTAAGCAAATATATAAAATAATATTAGTTATAGTAGTAGTTTCTATAGAGAAGATTTTAGGTGAGAACTGAAGTTAGTAGACTAAGTGGGTAGACTAAGAAGTAAGGTTATAAGTAACGTTAAATAAGAACTTAATAATATTTAAACTACCTTATATAGTAAGCTTTAGTATAGTAGTTTAGGATAAAGTATGTATAGTTAATAGTATAGTTAGTAAGTTTATATTTCTACTATGAGAAGTAATATAAAAATAGTAATAATAACTTTTAGTAATTAGAGTGATAAGTATATTATTATACTATATAATAATATAGATATAGTTTATATAGATATTACTGAGGAGCCTTAATCATTATATAGGGGAAGGGTTAGGTTTTAAGAAATTTCCCAAAATTTAAACTTAATACTTTTTCTTCTAATAAATCTAAATTTTACAAATAAGAATTTTTAATTCTATAATATAAGTTAGAATAAATTTAGAGTTATATTAAGAATATATCTATCTATCTATCTATCTATCTATCTACTTATCTATCTATCTACTTATCTATCTATCTATCTATCTATCTATCTATCTATCTATCTATCTATTTATCTATCTATCTATTTATCTATCTATCTATCTATTTATCTTTTCTTTTAGTTAAATCTGTTAACTAAAAGAACTTACTTTTCTTTCAGTTGAATCTATTAACTAAAAGAATCCACTTTTCTTTCAGTTAAATCTGTTAACTAAAAAAACTTATTTTTCTTTCAGTTAAATCTATCAACCGAAAGAACTTACTTTTCTTTCAGTTAAATCTGTTAACTGAAAGAACTTACTTTTCTTTTAGTTAAATCTGTCGACTGAAAGAACCTACTTTTCTTTCAGTTAAATCTGTTAACTGAAAGAACCTACTTTTCTTTCAGTTAAATCTATTAACTGAAAGAACTTACTTTTCTTTCAGTTAAATCTGTTAACTAAAAAAACCTACTTTTCTTTCAGTTAAATCTGTTAACTAAAAGAACCTACTTTTCTTTCAGTTAAATCTATTAACCGAAAGAACCTACTTTTCTTTCAGTTAAATCTGTTAACCGAAAGAACCTACTTTTCTTTCAGTTAAATCTGTCGACTGAAAGAACCTACTTTTCTTTCAATTAAATCTATTAACTAAAAAAACCTATTTTTCTTTTAGTTAAATCTATTAACTAAAAAAACCTACTTTTCTTTTAGTTAAATCTGTTAACTGAAAGAACCTACTTTTCTTTCAGTTAAATCTATTAACTAAAAGAACCTACCTCACTCTTAGTTGAATCTATTAACTATAAGAAACTTCTTTCTATTCTATCTTCTATATTCTAATTCTATCTATAAATACTTTAATTAGGAGATCTATAACCTATATTTTCTTCTTTCCCTCCTAGATCCACTATAATACTTTTATCTCTCCTAAACTTACTCCTTCTATTACCTTATCCAGAATAGTTACTTCTACTATTTTATAGAGATAAATAAGAAATAGTATCTTTTATACCAGTAAACTATAAACTACTTCTATCTTCCTCTTTTTCAGTGAAATACTTAGTTCCTACTTTCCCCCCTCACCTTTTAACTATCTATACTAAGACTTAATTATCTTTAGTAGGAAAACCAGAACTCTATACTTAAAATATTCTATAAATATCCCTAATATAATATAACTATAAATAATATCCTTAAACTTCTTTACTCCTTTTAAACTAAATTCTCTTACTAAAAACTCAGCTAAATAACTATTAATATCCCTTCCTTATATTATAGTAATTCCTTCTTTTTAAAGGAAAACTTACAACTTTACAGCTTCAGATATTTTACTCTTATAGATATCCTTCAGATTAACCTATTTTCTCTATACTTTATACTACTATATAGTAACCTGCAGTTAGTTAGTAGTTAGTCTAGATATTTTATCTAGATTATTAATAGTTTTCTCCCACTACTATATAAATAATAATAACTCTAGATAATCCTATTTTCCAAGCTTCTTTATTAATTTTCTAACTTCTATATAACTCTCTTCTGTAATTACAGTTTTATTATACTTAGTAAGTATATAATAAAGCTGATCTTTAGAGGCTTCTCTAAATATCTAATAGAATACAAACTCACTAATATAATAATAGTTATCCTTATATAAACTAATCTCTCTATTACTCTTCAGCTTCCTTATTATATCCCAGAAAGTAGACTAAAACTGAATCACTATATTAGGTTTATTACAGACACTTATTTGAGATTTAAGTATCTTAAGTGTTTTCAGCTTTCGAGAAATTAGGTTTTCAGTAATTATATTTATTATTAATCCTCTCTTTACTAGCCTATCTCTTCTAATCACTATTTTATCTCCTCTAGGTTATCTTTTAACACTATCTTATATAATTATATTAGTATTTATTATATTTATAGGTTAGTTATCAGACTTAGGATTCTCAGAAGGTTCGTTATTTTCAGAATTCTTACATATACTATACTTATAATCTTCAGTATTATCGGATTTAGAATTAGTAAACCTATCTGCTATTCTCCTAGGTATATTATCAGAATCTTTAGCTATTTAGCTGCTAGCTACTAAATACTTTTTATCAGATAAACTATTTATCAATCCACTTCTAGATATACTATTTATAACTATCTACTATCCTTCTATAAACTTAGAATATATTATCACCTCAAATAAATTAGATATTTTATTATCTATTAATAATAAGTATCTAAATTATTAGCTTAAAGTAATATTATACTTACTTAGAGAATCAAAATCTAACCTAGCAGCCTTAAAAACTTTAATAATAGTAATAATAAACTTTAGATAATTATCTACTCTATCTTAGCGATTTAGATATAATTATAACCTTTTAGCTAAAATAGCTATAAGTTTACTATCACTCAGATTATTAACTGGTGAACTTAATTATTAGGATTATTATATAGTAGGTATAACTAATTATAATAAGCTTTACATATAGTTACTATTTATTAATATTACTTATTATTACTTAGTATCTATTAATATAACTCATTATCACTTTAATAATTTCTTAACACTATTAAGGTTCCTATTAACTAGTAAACTTAATTATCGAGACTATTATATTCTAGGTGTAGCTAATTATAATAAGCTTTATAGATAGTTAGTATTTATCGATATTCCTCATTATTACTCTATTTCTCCTGATATTACTTATTATCACTTTAATAGTCTCTCGACGCTACTGAGGCTCTTATTACTAATAAGCTAGCTATAAGGAATAGATTTCCACTTTAAATCTATTATTACTAAAGAGGGGAAATCCAAGATACGTAATTACCATACTTATAAATAAATTACTAAAGAGGGGAAATCTAAGATACATAGTCACTATACTTATAAACAAAAACCAGCTCTCTACTAAAATAAACTAACTTTATATAAATTTCATATATTAACCTAAATATAATTATAACTAACTAGTTAGGATCTATAAACCTGAGACCTTTAGAGATTCAAATTTATAAATCCTAATTTTCATATTCTTTAAAGTCGTTTAGATTTATAGATTCTAACCCTCACATTCCTTAATATAGCTATTTTAAATTAGTTCTTTACCTAAAACCTATTATCTAAGATATATAATTTTATAAATAGAATACTCCTGAGACTAGTATTCCCAGGTGAAGTAAGGAAATATTCCTAAGTGAAGTAAGAAAACATTCCCAGGTGAAGTAAGGGAATATTCCCAGGTAAAGTAAGGAAACATTATCTACAATATATATATACCATTACAAATTACTAAAGTAAGATAGCTATTACCTGATAAATTATATTTATTAAGAGTTAGAATTAAAACGTTAGGAATAAATTTAAAGTAAGAAAAAGCTACATCTTAAGATTCTATCTCTCATATCACTATTCAGATTAAATATCTACTATTAATTAGAATATCAATATTAAATAACTTTAAGTTACTAAATACTTAGTTAAATAAATATACAAACATTCCCTCTAATTAAACTATTATAGAACCTAATATCTATAAACCCTTTTAAGTCTCCTAACCTCTATTTATATAAAGTATATAATAACTAACCTTCCTGAGAATTCTACCTACTACCAGTATCAGAGAGGCTTCCTACTAACAGCCTGGAGATAAATATCTACCTATCACAAGTATCTTAGAAGCTTATTATTAATATTCCAGAGAGGACCACCTATCTATAACCAGCCCCAGAAAGACCCTCTATTAACACCTTTAAGATAACTATCTACTTATCATCAGTATTATAGAAATACACTATTAATATTCCAGAGAGAATTACCTATCTATAACTAACCTTAGAAAGACCCTCTATTAACACCTCTAAAACTTCTACCTACCTATTATCAGTATTAGGAAAATATACTATTAATATTCCAGAGAGAGCTACTTATTTATAACTAACCCCAGAAAGACTCTCTATTAACACCTCTAGAATAACTATAATTTCCAGTCTATATAGATTCCTCTCTTAATAGCGAAACTAGCTAATATTATAAAAGCTAATTATTAATATCCCAGAGAGGACTACCTATCTGTAACTAGCCCCAGGAAGACCCTCTATTAATATCTTCTAGATAACTATAATCCCTAATCTATATAGATTCCTCTCTTAGTAGCAAAACTAATCAGTATTATAGAAGCTAATTATTAATATTCTAGAGAGGATTACCTATTTATAACTAGCCCCAGGAAGACCCCCTATTAACATCTCTAAAACTACTATCTACCTATTACTAATATTATAGAAATATACTATTAATATTCTAGAGAGAGTTACCTATCTATAATTAACCTCAGGAAAACTCTCTATTAGTATCTCTAAAACTTCTACTTACTTATCACTAGTATCAGAGAAATATACTATTAATATTCTAGAGAGAGCTACCTATCTGTAATTAACCCCAAAAAAACCCTCTATCAATACCTCTAAAATAACTATAATCTCCAGTTTATATAGATTCTCCTTCCAGTAATAAAGCTAAAAGTAGGTTTTAGAATAATAATTTTTTTACCTAAAAGTAACCTAGTAGCCTTACTAATAACCTTAGTAACAGTAGTCCTATACAGCCTAATACTAATAGTAATATAGAGAGTTCTGAATATAATAATTTTCCTACCCCTCCCCCCTAACTCTTCCTACTTATTAATTACACTCTAAAAATTATTATACTATTAACAGATATATTATAGCTAGTTAGATAGATAATATTATAATTACCCCAGAAAGCTAACTTACCTAAAAGATTATTATTATTACCAAACTTAGCTTTATCTTATATTATTCTCATTATACTACTTAACTTAATAAGGAACTAGCTATTATTAATAATAATAACTTTAAACTAAAGTTACTTTCCTATCCTTTCCTATAACTTAGCTATTTAGGAGAACTTAGCTTCTCCCAGAAAACTAATATTACTACCTTATGGAAACGAGTTCCCTATTGCGTTATACTACCTAAAATATAAATACTGAAATAGATTATATATAATACTAATAAAAACTTCCCCATAAGTTACAATTTTATTAATCTGGATCTTAACTATAATACTAACATTAGTATTCGCTAAATTTAGTTTAATATTAACAGCTTCCTCAATATCCTCCTAAATATTAGCGACTTTAATAAATCTATCAAATATACCTCCTTATACTAACCTATAAAAAAATTACTAATAATAATTATCTATGTTAAGTATTTAATTAGGAATCTAATAGATAAGAAATATTATAATATCCCACTTTACTAAATTCTATATATTTATTTTAGTAAGATCTAAAAGTAGCTAATTTATATCTTCTTTCCTAGTGTCTATTAGTATACTAAATCTCACAGTAATATCTAAAATAAAGCTACCTAACTAACAGAAAATAAATATAGTATATTTTTCAACTATATTATAATACTAAGTATTAAAAATATTCTTACTAAATCCCAACTTAGTTATATTTCACTCTCCTACTTCAATATACATAGTAAAGCTTAGTTTTCTACTAAATAGTCTATAGGTAGAATACTAACTTCCTATAGGTTTAACCTCTCTGTAGGTAAACTTAGTAACTTAGAATAAAACATCACTAAAACAAAATAATTAATTATAAATCCTAACGAAAAAGATACTAACAATATAACTATCATCCTCCCTATAATAAAGAACTTCTTCTTCCTCCTTAACACTAAAAACACTAAAGTTTAGTTTAGAAATCAAAATAATACTAAAACCTATCTAGATAAGTTTTAGGAGACATAATCTAAAGTTATTAGTCTCCTAACTAAACTTAACCTTTAGTATCTCCAGCTACTTAACCTTACAGTAGAGTAGTTGCCAGGCAGCAAAAACCCTATAATAACCCTACTAACATACATTTATTACCAGGAACAAATCTTATTATTCCTCTATAGCACTAGAGAAATCCTACTATCAGACACCCTACTTAACCTTACTAATCCACTCTTATTTCGTATTAAGAGAAGTATACTATTATTATAATATTAACTTCCTTTAAAATACTGTAAGTTTAATAATAAAACTAAATAGGAAGCTTCTCAGGTAGGATCTCTATTATTTCCAGAGTTATATTATAACTAAGGAAGCAGTTAATATTACTAATACTCAACCCTACAGTAATAACATCCTCCTCTATAGTAGCTATTCCGACAGCCTTTTAGTCAGAATACTCTCCAAATCCAAGCAGGTAATTCTCTCCTGCAGTAAATTTAATAATATTTTTTTTAACTCTTATAAATTTATTTGAAATTCTATTAAATATAACTATAAACACTATTATTTATAGAAAACAGAATAATATTATATAAAAACCTAAACTAACCTTATCACTAAGGAGGACTATATATAGCTTTCCAAAAAGCTCTTTATACTCACTAATATTATATAACCTCTCAACCTAATATTAAAATATCCTACTAATACTACTTTCTATTATATATCCTCCCTATAGTACTGGATATTTATTACCTAAACTATCGAATTCTATATATACCTCTTAGATATTATTATATTACACTATAAGAATGAAACCTCACCCCTAATAGTTACCCTCCTCTTCGCTATAGTTATTTTTCTTATATACTTCTTTATTAACCTAATTAACCTACATTTCTACAATATTATCTTTAACTTCTACTAAATTAGATCCAGCTCCACACTATAACCTACCCTAACTAGTAAGATAAAAAACTTAAAGCTCCTCAGTATTATAATATATTATAGATTCAGCTATTTCTTACTACTACTTATGAACTAAGATAATCTCTAGTTATATAACTCTATATAATCTAGATTCAGTATCCTAAGATTTATAATCTCTATTACTATTAAATATAAATTCCTCAGCTTCTAAGACTTACTAGATATTCTCTTTACCTTTCTCCTCTCTCTACTTAGGATAAATAAGAAAAATCTAGAGATTCAGACTATACTTATATTTCTCTCTCACCTTATTCTCCACTAGTATTATAAAACTACTCTAGAGAATATAATCTATAAGAACTAACCTAAAAAGCAACAGGAAAAAATCAACACTAATAATATCTTATTTATATTTACTAACCTATAAACCTATATTATTATATATAGTTAGATTACTATTAAGTCTAGATCTAACTATACTATAAAATAGAGGATACTATTAAGTTTTTAGTAATTCACTTAGGAAAAACTGCTCTATAACCCCACTATTAACATTACGCAAAACTAAACTTAATCTATATTTAATAACTAAAACTGATAATATTCCTAGTAGAATATTTAGGAAGCTATTACTACCAGGATATATATATCTAGTAGGGATAGCTTTAACTAGTCTATCTAATTTAAGGAAAAATACTACTTATTCTTCTTTACTTACTATACTACTTTCCTTTACCCTACTAAGAATAGTAATCTATCTAAATAAGATAATATAGTTAAGTTACAAGCGTTCCTATATACTATTTATAATACTAAAGGTAAACTTATACTAAATATAAACTCCAGAGAAGAAACTAGAAAGATAGTTAAATTTATCCCCCAATAATATTATAATATATAGTCAGAAAGTTAGATCTATAATAAAGTTAAAGTTTCAATATAATTCTTATATCTAAAAAAATATCTATTTATACTATATCCTCCTATTACTATATACTAAAAACAAAAAAGTATCTATTTATTTATCTTAAGAATAATTATCCTTTCTACTAAAGGTTAATATTAACTATATACCTATAATATAGTTAAAAGTAAAATCTATTTTCTATACTAAATATAATATATAGTATAGCTAAAGCTAAATAGAAATTCATTATTTCCTATCTATAAAGTTGTTATTTTATATTTATAGATAATAATAGCTTGTAATTACACTTAAGTGTATATAGTATCTAATACGCCTAAATAAGATAATAGCTTAGCTGTAGAGCGTCTGGCAGCTATAAGCTATTTATTTACGGAATAGGGTAGAATACTAACAGAATCTATCAGACTATAGATAAACTATAGTATAGATTAGGTACTAATAAGGTAAGAGATAATATAATTACTCTGGAGGTATAATAAGTTAATAATTACTAAATACTTAGAGTAAATACTAACTTACAGTCTTATAGATAATAATTACTTCTGTTCTTCTGATCAATATAGCTAAGTATAGAACCACTTAAAAGTTAGAAACTATATAGTATAATAATATAATAATACTGTTATTTAGTTCTTATAACGTCAACTTAGTATATATGTAAAT
Organism: Colletotrichum lindemuthianum; assembly: GCA_001693025.2. Lineage (NCBI taxonomy): Eukaryota > Fungi > Ascomycota > Sordariomycetes > Glomerellales > Glomerellaceae > Colletotrichum > Colletotrichum lindemuthianum. The sequence goes on along the minus strand of MASP02001006.1, from coordinate 5,793 downwards.
AGATATAATAAGATTGAATTCCACGTTAAATTATACTTTCTATTTCTATAGGTAAAAAAGCACAGAATCTCCTATTATACTAATATAGATAATATACTTACAGTTAAATTTAATATAGAATATTACTCTACTTTTCTTAACTACAGCAAAACATCTCAAAAAGTATATTCTACAGCTATATAACACTCTATTATAACTACCTATTCCACAGTATAGCTATATCTACTATAGCCTAACTCTATATTTAGCTTTATATTAATTTTAAGCTTTATATCTATACCTTCTATCCCAATCAGTATCTCCACTAGAGAGGAACTTAGGATCTATAGATCTGAAATAATTTACCTATCTTTTAGAGTTTCTATTACTAATCTATCTAAATTATACAAATTTTTCTATCCTCAACTATATCTATTTCAGACTTATAAACTCCAAAAGCAAAATAGATATAATTATAACTAGATACTAGAGACCCACTTATTAAGTGACAAATTTATCCTCTCTATTATCTTCTCTATATTAAATACTACTCTATTACCTAACTTTTAAGTTACATAAACTTATCTATCCTTAATAATATCTATTTCAGACTTATAAACTCTAAAAGTAAGGTAGATATAATTACAGCTAGACACTAGAAACTTACTTATTAAATAACAGACTTACCCTCTCTATTATCTTCTCTATATTAAACACTACTCTATTACCTAACCCTCTAAGTTACACAAACCTATCTATCCTTAATAATATCTATTTCAGACTTATAAACCCTAAGAGTATATTTATATATACTAAAAACTAACAGCTAAATTAGTATTCCAGCTAAATTATAATATAAAGCCCCTTTAGCTCTATAAATAGATAGTAATAAGGTAAGTAAAACTATTTATTAATACCTACTTAACTTAGAATTACTATTCCTCGGATTTATAAATCCTAATATTACTATTTTCCCCTATAATATATACTTAACTGTAAATAAGATTCCTAACTTAGAATATATAGATTCTAAATATAGCTAATATTTATTCTCTAGATAGTAGGTAGCTCTAAAAGATATAAACTTATTCCACTCCTAATAAATAGAGTAATAAGATCCACTAGTTAAGATATATCTATAAGTTTATATAAAGATATATAGAAATCTAAATTAGCTCCAGCCTCAGAACCTAAGCCTAAGCCTAACTCTAAACCTAAACCTAAGTTAGCTATTACGACGCTAATAGCAGACCGGAACACACCGAAGCTATATATCCCAACTGTTAAATTGACTATACAGCCAAAAGGATGTAGGCCCACACAATATATGTTACTAATATAACTGTTTATAAGCTTAAGTACCCAATCTGATACGCCCCCTCAGGGCTACTAGAGTCAGACCTATTCTATTCTAGCTAGTAGACTTATACCTACATACGGAGTATCTCTACAGTATTGCGGAGTATCTCTATATCTGTTTTCACTTCCTACAGAAGTGGGATTCAAACCTACAGCCTGCCTAGAGCGTATAAGACTCTTAATTATCGAATTAATCGTGTTATTTTTTTCAGAACCAAAAAATAGCGCATGAGACTACAGATATACTATATACCTCTCGGGAGTATATAAATAAGATTCCATGAGGTACGTACCAGAGGTACGTCTCTCTCAATCTGACACCAACCTCCACACTTAATACATAAAGTAATACTTTAATAGTAAATATAGACGTAATTACCCCCAACCTGGAAGCTAACCACCTAAGTATATACTACCTAAGAGTAGATACTATTACATATAATACAGTAGAGTAACATAGTAATTAAGATAATAATAAGGGAGAGGGAAGTATAGTTAAAAATAATAATATTGAGAATAACACTTCTGATAAGGACCTACCTAAATCACCTAAGAGCTTAACCGATAGTGAGAATAAGCTAGAGTCTAATAAAGAGGAAACCTAATCTAGACGTAATACTAATTAGCTATAGCTGGAAGATAACCTTAATAATAAAAATATAGAGGATATAGAAGATAAGTTTAATAAGGCTATAGAAAAGGTAAACCTACTCAGTATACTACCCGTAACAAAACGCCGCATCATTCTATATATTATCTACTATATTAATAAGAATATAGCTAAGTAGTTCCAGATTCCAGATAACTATTAACTATTAGCTATATTTAAGCCTATCAGTAATATACTAGATAAGCTAAATATATAAGAAGCTAAAGTTCTTAATAATCTTAAGTTTTCGGATAAATAATAGAGACTATATCTACCTATAGCGTTTAGTGTTCCCTACTTATAGTATATATCATAAAGCTAAAAGTAATTTAACTATAAACCCTCTGGTAAACTTAGAGAGAAATATAAATAGTTGCTGAAAGGTTATTATAACTTAACTAGTAAGGATACACTCTCAAAATTAGTTTAGTTATTAAGTAGTATAAATATATTAATAGAAAATAAGATAACTATAGGAACTTTTAATATTTTCACTATATCCTACTTAGAGTTTAAGATATTAAATTAATTTTAGATATAGATTAACCGGGATAGTAAGTTTTAATCTAGAGGATAAAGTTAGAATGTATAAATCTGAAATTTTAAATCTATAGATCCTAAATACCTCTCTATCTATCTACACACTTAGCTAATAATCTTTCAGCCTAGAGAATCCTTAGTTATCTACTACTTCTATTTACTATATTAGCTAGAGAAATAACTATAAGTAAGAGAGAGCTTCCAGAGCAGCTATCCAGTAAGAAGAAAGTAAATACTGCTAATATACTATCTGCTAAACGTTAAAAACTCAGCAGTAACTCTAAAATTATACTCTATATATCTAATACTATAGATACTAACAGTATATAGAATCTAAAAAGATTACCTATATTTCCTATAAAGTTAATTATTATATCTAAAGTTAATAAGCTCCCACTAATTATCTATAACTTCCCTAACGACTTTAATAAATACTACCTTATAGTTATTTATATATACTCAGTATTTAGAATATAGAAGCTAGATATATAAAGATCACTCTACTTTTCAGATATTAACTAGATATCTTTATATATTATAGTAATATACTTTTTAATAATCTACTTCCCCTAGATTTTCCATATATATTTAAATAACCCTAAAAAAGTAGCTACTTATAACCTTAAGTATTAATCCTGAGAATATTATTATAAAAACTGAAATAAAGTATATATCACTATTTAGTATTTCAGTAATAGGAGGAAGAATCTTCTAAAAAGATAGAAAGGTTAAAAAACTTAAAACTCAATCAATTAAGCTAGGTATTTTAATATAGCTTCTGTGGAAGCTATCGTCAACAAAGCAACCAGCAAGCAGATAAGGATAGATAAATTATCACGCCTAATAGAGGCTACCTTCTTCAGTTTCTAACCTAATAATATTAATACTATAGGTAATATTATCTATAACCTCACTAAACCTACTAAGTTAATTACTAAAGAGGAAGCTTACTAAAAGTTTCTTACTAACCTAGAGATTTAGACAACTAAAAGCAGTAACGAAATCCTAATTAAAATATATAGAGCCTCTTATAACCTTAATATAAATACTAAGCAGGCAAAGAAGCTGCAGAAATCGTTAGTTTCCAACCAGCATTATATTATATATAGTAAATGTTTTAATAAGATACTAAAGGAGATAGATAATTTAGAGAGTAAGTAAGTTACTATAATAAGGAAGTTATTATATATCAAGAGGTATTTATTATCTATAATAACAGAATAGAAATTGTAAGTTAAGTTTAATAAGGTTCCTAATTATACCCTTAAGGACAGAATACTAATTAAGAATATCCAAAATAATATAATATCTATATTTACCACTTTAAAGGATATTAAGATAATAATAGTATAGATTAATCTAGAGAGTGGTAACTATATAAATAATAAATAGAAGATAGAGTATATTAATAATAACAACAGAAAATATAATATATATTAACTAACTATCTCCTGCAGCCTAGTTAGCAGAAACTTACTAATAGAAGTTAACCTACTTAAGATAACTAAATCCTTCCACACTATAAATTACATTACCTGAGATAATATTAAACTAAATAAATTCTAGTAACTTACTTTCACACCCTATTAGATTATTAGTATATACTTCTAAAGGATATTATCCTAATTAGACTTTATAGATCTTAAAATATTCAGATCTATAAAGCCTAACTTCCCTTTTACCCCTAGTCTTACTAACATTATCTAAATACTAACTAAAATATTAATTAAATATTCTTACTTATCTACAGTAGAATCCTAACTAATAAGTATAGAATCAGTACGATATATACTTTTTTAATAATACTGAAGGAAGTAATCACTAAAACTATCCATAACTAAGAAAACCTCCTATTAAAAGAGTTTTAACCTTTACTTATTATCTCGCCAGTCTATATATTCAGCTAGACCTTTACCAAAATAATTAAATTCCATAAAAACTTCTTCATAATTAAGATATTCTATTAAAATTCTAAATTATATACTAGTAACTACACTACCTATACACTTAATAGTATACCAGCTCTTAAGTAATTAATATATAAGTTACATAAAAATTCTAATAACTTCATAACTATAAAAACTATAATTCTTATAAGTTACTTAACAAATCTCGCCCACTTACTTTAAGATAAGCAATAAGTTACATATAATTCTAACAAAAAACTTTTACTATACTATATTACTAACTATCACTCTCATAAGAAAGTTAATACTAAAGATAAGGATAAGCTTAATAGTAATAAAGATAATAGAGATAAAGATAATATTAGAGGAAGTAGCATTAAATTTAATCCTAACAGACCCACACTAGCAGCTATATACTTATTCTACCTACTATATTATATAGAGTTTTTCACTATTATTATAGATAAAAGATACATAGTGAAGAATCCTATATTATTAATATACTAAATCCTTTAAAAGATAGATATCTAGTCTCAAGTTTATATTATAGTAACCCCCATAATAGATTCTATATATAATATAGTTAGTTACCTCTATACCCTATAGATTAATATATTTAGCTATATTACCTACATCTTTCTGGATATAGCAAAGCTGGACATTATATATAGTAACGCCTATATTAACATCTTTATAGTAAGGAATTTTACTATCTATAAATCTCTCAGTATAGATCTTAACTAACTTATTAATCTATCTCTATTAGAGCAGCAGAAAAATTTAATAGAATTCTATAATATTCAGCTGCTATTACGAGAGGAAGAGAAAATAATATTAAATACCTACTATAAAGCCCTCTATCAGAGAGAATTAGTATTCCTATTAAACCCTAAGCTTTTTTATATATACAGCGAGACCTAAAAATAAAATACACATTTTAATCAAACTACCCTCAAGTAGGTAATAAAACTTATCCAGATCTACTGTAGGATATTAATACTAATAATCCTTCCAAACGGAACAATAATATACTCTAGGCGTTTAATACTACCTTATATTATCTAATCAATCGAACTTAGTTTTAACCTTATAGTAGTGTTACTTATTTACGCTACAGTCTCCTTATCTATTAAACCTATCATTACATAGGGGAAGGGTTAGGTTTTAAGAAATTTCCCAAAATTTAAACTTAATACTTTTTCTTCTAATAAATCTAAATTTTACAAATAAGAATTTTCAATTCTATAATATAAGTTAGAATAAATTTAAATAAATATTAAGAATATATCTATCTATCTATCTATCTATCTATCTATCTATCTATCTATCTATCTATCTATCTATCTATCTATTTATCTA
>MASP02001004.1:0-15056 GCA_001693025.2 Colletotrichum lindemuthianum | reverse complement strand
AAGATTCAGTTTTAGCTACTATTATATAGATAAGATATATTATCTTAGTAGTGAATATAATAGCCTCCTTATTCTTAAATCTAAAATCTCTTAAGAGTTTAAGAAAATCATTATTAGTAGAGTTAGTTTATTTAACTTTACTTATTAGTATAATATATTTTTCTCTTAATAGAAGAAGTATTTTAATATTCCTAATACTTTCTTCATTTTCTCAGCTTATCCTTTTTTATATAACCTACTTATTATATTCAGCTTTCTTATTCTTATTAAGAAATATTAATCTTTAGTTTAAAAGTAATATCTCCTAGTAAGCTAGAGGAAGAAATTCTTTTACTTATATTATTAATTTCTTTAAGGGAAATAAGATAGTTATTATTTATTAAGTTTATGAATATATCTAGTTATTATAAATAGGAGAATAAAATAATAAAAACTAGAAGAAAGAAAAAGAAATAAATAAAGAAATTCTTTTAGTAATAAATATATATTATATTTTTATTTTTTAGTGTAATATCTTTTTTATAAGTAAAATTATCTTCCCTCCCTAAAATTTCAGGTTATATCTTATTAACTGTAAGTTTCTATATATTTCTCCCAAGAAAAATAATAAATTTTATAACTAGTAGTTTATCTGTAAATACTACTTATTATTATCCTAATTATATTAAGTTTAGAAACTTTAATAGATAGTATTAGTATTATAGGCTATATCCAGATATCCAGCTAGGGCTGTGCCCAGGTATCCGAAGCTAACCCCCTCGCCCGGGTGGGGCTCCAGTGGGCTCTATATAGCACTATATATACAGACTTTTCCACGCACCTATAAAAACTTCTCTTTTACTCCTTAGTTCTAAATAAATAGTATTTTACGCCACCTTCCGGTTAAATAAGCCTAGATCCAGCTTTTTATATATTTAGAACTTAGTTTTATTTACTATATAGATAATATTAGGTAGAGCGTAACTTCCTACTAATTAAGTATACAATCTAGTTAAATACAGCTTTTAGGATATAATATTATATAATAGGTAACTAATATAAAGAATAATAGAGAATATTAAAACTCCTTAGGATATTCCTATAAGTAGTAATCCTATAAGTAAACTATTTTAGTAATAGTTATAATATACCTTAAGTTCTCTCTACTAGAGGATTAATAAGCTTTTATATAAGTTAGCAAAATAAGATACTATAGTAAGTTGTAACTTCTAGGTGGCTACTATAACGGACACCTCTAGCCTACATTAGGATACTCTAGTAACCCCCAGAACAACGTCTATTAGGATAATAGCCCTTAAGGCTAATAATACTATTATATCCCTATTAGTAGCTAACTACTAGAGGAAACTTCTTCTCCTACTTCTAAAGTTTTCAGGTAAGTAGAAGGAATACTAAATGTAAACCTAACAGATAAAAACTAAACTTAAGATTAACTACTATTTCTTTAATAGTAATTAGGAATATTAATACCTAATTTACTCTTACTTAGACTCTAGTCCTCAGTAGGTAGTTAAAATTTTCTATATAGTAGGAAGGCTAGAGAACTCCTATAACTTAAATAATTTTATAGGTTACTTAGATAGAATTTATCTAGATCCTAATAGTTAGCTTTATATTATTACCTAACTATAAAACCTTAGATAGAAGGAAAATAAATATCTAATTACCTTTCTACCTTAATTTAAAAAGATTCTAACTAATACTAAAAAGTATATATAGCTGGATATAGTCTAGATCTCCCTACTGAAAGCTACTTTACTCTCCCACTTTAAGAAGCTATTTATTATAGTTAATCTTCCTATAGAGTATTTAGTTACTTTTGCTTTATATCTGTAGTGGTATCTAAGCTCTTCACTCTATATATAGTTCTAACTGTAAAATATACCTAGCAACAGCATTTATGCTAATACTGGCTTACAACTAGTTTAAACGGTAATAAAATTACCTATTGTTGTGGACAATTATGCCCCCAGTTGTAACATTCAACCCTACAGCGGAGGAAAACCTCGTGGTAACAATCAGTGAGAGCCTCAGCAAAGCTAGAGCTTAATATATATAGCTGAAAGTAACTACCAAGGTTATAAGGTTAAGAATCTTTATAAACCTCTTAAAGATAGAATAAAACAAAAAGTCTGCAAAAGCTAAGTATTCTATAATCTATCACTCTTCTATATCTAAACTATCCTCAGTACTTCATAATAGAACCAGAATTCCCCTCAAATCTATACAGCCACCCGCAACCAGGGCAATATAATAATAAGTCCCAAATATTCCTTTATAACCCCTATAATAAGGAGTATTAATATCTCCTAAAAAACCTAAATAATATCATAAATACTAATATTAATAGGCAGACTCTAGATATTCAGAAGAAAATTATCTAGCTATCCTACAATTTATTATACTAAACTAACAATTTTGGAGATTAATTATCAATCAGAGAGTACTTCAATATCAATATACTATATAAGTTACTAGATACGTTAGAGTATTATAGTATTATAATTACTAGAGTTTTAGATATTATATAGCTATATTAAAAATATCCGTATTTATGCCAGTATTATTTATATATTAACTACACTTAATATATTAAGATTATTCACTAATAAGAGTAGGCTGAATCCCACTATATTTATATAAAGATTATGAGTTAGCTTATATTAGTAGCAGAGAACTTTTATATTAGTGGTAGAAAACTTTTATATTAGGAGCGTGAAGTTTTATCTCAGGAGTGAGTAAAGCATAGTAAGGATATTAAGGTTACAGATATAGAGGTTATAATAAGTATTTAAATAGAGTAGCTATAGTTAGCAGTAATTGAATCTCTCGAGATATTCAAATTATGTGTAGCGTGAGGGCGTGAGGGCGTGAGGGCGTGAGGTTAACGTGGAAGGAGTTATCAGTTATTTATTATCGAAAAGGTTAACGCAGAGTGGGTATACCAGCTGCTATAACTATAAGGAGTTCAGGCTTAGATTAACTTAAAGCTGGCTGCAGCAGTTAGCGGGGAAGTGGAAGGGCTGAAGTTATACTTCAGGAGGCAACATATCCACTAATAGTCGTAATAGAGAGCGAGCCATCAGCCCCTCCCTTTCCTATAGAATATAGATTTTAGTTATCTAAAATTTAAGATATAATTTAGAAGCTTAAATATATAAAGGGGATATTAGTATACTATTAGCTACTCCACTAGAGATCCACTACTTATAATATAGAGGGTAATGTTATAATAACTAGGATAATCAAGAAGTAATAATAATATTAAAACTCTAGCAGCTTCTCCTCTACCTCTAAGGAACGCTCTAAAGACTACTAGGATACCTACTAATACTTTAAATATAGTAAAAAAGATTATATCCGCAGGAACTATAAAGCCTGAAAGTATAAAAAAACTAGCATAAAGGTTATAAAAGCTACAGCTACTCTAGATTATACTGGGGATAACTAGGGAGATAATACTACCCCACTTAGTGACAGTAAGAATTCAGAAAAAAAGTAACTTCAGAGCGAAGTTAGGCTCTGGAGCTAACTAAGATAGAAGTAATAAGATAGGGGAAATAACAGGAAAAGGAACAGATAAGTAACTAATAATTAGCTACTATTCAGACTAGAATTAATAGAGATTACTCTATTAATATACTTATTAATATAGGCTATAACGTCTATATTATTATTAATATCTTCTTTATAAAGAAACTTTACCTCCTACTAGTTAATAAATTAAAGAGATAAATAAGAGGATATACTATTAGGTTATCACTTAGTAACACCCAGGGGGTAGCTATTCTAACTTTAGAAATTAGTAGTTATATATAGAAAATCTATATCTATATTATAGAAAGCCTGTAGTTACTCTTATATCTCAGGTAGCTATAGATAGAGAATAATTATATTATCTATAATACTGAAGCCTAATAAATAATATATAGAAAGAGTAGTATAATAGTATATCTGGAATATTAGGATAAGTTAGTATAATTTAAGGAGATCCAGTCAGCTTAGCTACTTAATACTAACTTATTTATATTTATCTATTAGTATACTGTATAGTATACTAGTGAGACACTAAGCTTCTACTAGGTTATATCTATTAGTCTGGCGGATATTAAGAAAGTATTAGCTTTAAAAGTAGAGGTAGACTTAAGGGATTATATCCCTATAAATATCTTAAAGGAATTCCTAGATCTTTTCTATTTAGGTTCAGTATACTAACTATCCTCCAGCTAACTAGGAATAGACTACTATATCCTATTAATTCCTAATAATAAGAAATAGGAGCCAGACCTCCTATAGGGACCTCTCTATAGTATATTATAAGAGGAACTTCTAATATTTAAGAAGACTCTAGAGGATTTACTTAATAAGGAAGTTATTAAAGTAAGTAGCTTCTCTACTAATATCTTAATCCTCTTTATAAGAAAGCTAAACAGAAGAATATACTTCTATATAGATTATAGAGCTCTTAACACTATTATAAAGAAAAACTATTACCCCCTCCTCCTTATATTAGAGACCCTCTAGAGAGTTACTACTACCCACTAATATATTAAACTTAATATTATTACTATATTCTATAAGATTAGAATTAATAAAGTAGATTAGGAGAAAATAGTTTTTTAGATATATTATAATCTCTTTAAATAGGTAGTATACTCTTTCAGACTTACTAATATCCCCACTATATTTTAATAGTATATTAATAGCTACTTATAATAGTTNNTATAATAGTTTCTAGATAACTTTATTATAGTATATATTAATAATATCCTTATTTATACTAATAACTTATAAAAAAAATATAAGGAGAAGATCCACTAGATACTTAGCTACCTTACTAATATAGACTTTAAGTTAGATCTTAAGAAATATAAGTTCTCAGTTATTATAGTTAAGTATATTAGGTATATTATAATAACTAGAAAAAACTTCTTTTATAATCCTAAGAAGTTAGAAGCTATTATTAACTAGCTTCCTTCCAGCTTACTGAAGAGTATCTACAGTTTCCTTAGGTTTATAAACTACTATAAAATCTTTATACCTCAGTATAGCATTATTATAAAGTTTTTAAACTGCCTAACTTAGAAGTTAGTTCCTTTTAACTGGAGACTAGAGTAGTAGGAAGCTTTCCTCACACTAAAATAACTCTTCACTATAGAACTAATCCTATAGATATTTAACCTTAATATTCTAACGACAGTAGAGACAGACTATTTAGAGTATACTCTAGGAAGTATATTAACCTAAGCTAATAAAGCTAGAGTAAAATATCTAGTAACTTTCCATTCCTAATACCTAACTCCTATAGAGTTTAATTACTTAATTTATAATAAAGAACTCCTTATAATACTGAAATATTTATAGATATAGAGGGTAGAATTATAAAGTATTAAGAAGTTTAAAATCCTTACTAACTATAAGAACTTTAAGTATTTTATAAAGAAATAATAACTTACAGAGAAGTAAAGCTAGTAGGTAGAGAAGTTATTTTAGTATAACTTTTACCTTAAATACTAATTAGGTATCTAGGTAGTAATCCCTAATATCCTCTCCCAGAGGGAATAGAATACTCCTAAAGAGTAGAATAATAAGAAGTAATAAGAATAAGTAATATAGGTTATTCTAGATACTACTATCCCCATAAGGCTCTAGGTAGGATATATAAATATTACTAATATTTAGGTTTTTAAAGGAAGACTAAACCTATAAGAGATATAGAATTATACTACTAAGAGAGATTCCTTATACTAATAGATCTTTATAGTAATCCAGTAGGGAGAATATAACTTCCCTCCTAATCTCTATATTAAAGTCTAGATTACTAAGTATACTATTAATATACTAAGATAGCTTACCTTTAGAGAGAGATTTTAAATACTAAGTAGCAAAAAGAATAATAGCCTCCTTAATAAGCTTAAGACTAAGTTAGTATAGAAGTTATATAACTCCTCCCCTATAAGCTACTTAGGATATAATAGTATACTAGAGATTATAAGCTAATAGTTTTACTAGTCTAGATAGTTATAAAGTATCTACTAATTTATATATAACTATAATATATATAGACGTATTTATATCTGGAGGTAGGCTAAAAAGGGATTCCTAAAATTCTTACTAATATCTAACTAGTTATATTCTAATCTATTAATAGACTTTATTACTAACGTACCTCTCACGAAAGGATAAGGTAGCTGTTACTTCTAGGTTATTATTAATTAACTAGGTAAAACTTCTATATTAGAGGAGATAGATATAATAGAGATAGAGGTGTATACTTAGTGGTTCCTCAGTTGCCACTATAAGTTCTATAGAATACTATATTCTATTATAAGTAATAGAGGGTCTAATTAGGTAAGTTACTTCTGGAAGGAGTTCTGCAGGTTAATAGATATTATATACCTATTAAGTATTAATTACTACCTACAGATCGATAGGATTATAGAATAATATAACTAGGAGATTTAAGTGGTTTTAAGGGTATTTACTTACTAGTTCCAGGATAATTAGAGTAACCTACTACTTATTATATAGTTAGTTTTCTATAACTAATAGTATAATATAATAGAGACTATACTTTTCTTTATAGATTATAAGTATTATATTAACTTTGTCCTAATCACTAAGGAGTATATAGAACTACCTAGTAGTAGTGAAGCTGTAGCTTACTAGCTAGTTGAGAGAATATAGTTAGTAATAATATATATCTATATAGAGATAGTTACTATCTAGTAGAGATTAGAAGCCTAGGTGAATAGAATCTAATTTCATGCAGATTAATATTAAGTTAGTAATAAGGTATAGTTAAATATATCTAACTATAAGTTACTAAAGCTAAACTAAAAACTAACTTAATTATACTATAAGTATATAGTAGTGAAGATTTTCTCACTATATATTATAAAGCTAGATACTTTAGAGTTTATTTACTTATAGTTTTATATAGATTTACTCTAGAGAGCTACTACTAATCCACTACCTAAGTAGGTTATAATTAATAGCTAGCTACTACTACTAATAGATAATAATAAGGAGGTTAAATAGCTAGTTAAAAATATTCTAGCTATAAGGATACACTAAGTAGGGAGAGGATACTAATAAGAAGCTCTTATTAAATAGAAAAAGTATATAAACTTTATATAGAAGCCTGTTAATATTATTACAGATATAGTAGCTCTAGAGCAGTATAAGGTAATATATAGACTGATTACAGATAATAATAGAGATCCAGCCTACAGCCTCCAGCCAGATGGTAGCTAGAGAGGAGGAAGGTAGTATTATAGACTATATCTAGATATCCAGCTAGGACTATACCTAGGTATCTAAAGCTAACCCCCTCACCCGGGTGGAGCCCCAGTAGGCTCTATATAATACTATATATATAGACTTTTCCATGCACCCATAAAGGCTTCTCTTTTACTTCTTAGTTCTAAATAAATAGTATTTTACGCCACCTTCCGGTTGAATAAGCCTAGGTCCAGCCCTTCACAATTAGCTATAATACTAAGTCTGTAAATATACTGATTTAGTAAATATAAATTATTATATCTAATTTATTTAATAATATTAAGTTTACTTTATAATATAAAAAATAGATACTTATTATAGTTATTCAGATTTATTAAAAGTAAAATATCTTTCTTTTTATATTTCTATTACTTAATTTAATCTATAAATACTTATACTATCTAAAATAAAATTATAAGTTAAAGTTATTAAGATTATAGGGAAATAGGGAATAAAGAGGCTTTAGTAGTAAGAAAAGAGAAAATTCAGACTAAGAAAAAGAAATAATTAAATAAATATAATTACCTAAGTGTGGGTCTGTAAATATTATCTGAAATAAAGTTTTTATTATTATTATTATATATATATATATTATTAAACTATTATATTTTAGTATTAAGCTTTTAAGGATAATAATATTATTAGGATCTAGATTTTAAACTTAGGATTCTAGAATATCTTCTCTATTATATATTTAATACTTAGTAGTGTTACAGGCTATACCCAGATGTTTGGCCAGAGCTGTGCCCAGGTATCCAAAGCTAACCCCCTCCCTCGGGTGGGGCCCCAGTAGGCCCCATATAGCACTATATATACAGACTTTTCCATACACTCATAAAAGCTTCTCTTTTACTCCTTAGTTCTAAATAAACAGTATTTTACACTACCTTCCAGTTAAATAAGTCCAGATCCAGCCCTTCACATATTTAAAACTCAGTTTTATTCACTATATAGATAATACTGAGTAGAGCGCAGCTCCCCACCAGTTAAGCATACAATCTAGTTAAGCGCAGCTCCTAGGATATAACACCATACAACAGGCAACCAATACAAAAAACAATAGAAGGCACTAAAGCCCCCCAGGATACCCCCACAGGCAGTAACCTTATAAGTAAACTACTTCAGCAGTAATTACAGTATACCTTAAACCCTCTCTACCAGAAGATTAATAAGCTCTCACATAAATTAGTAAAATAAGATACTATAGCAGATAGTGACCCCCAGGTAGCTACCGTAACAGACACCTCTAGCCTACACTAGGGTGCTCTAGTAACCCCCAGAATAACATCTATTAGGACGACAGCCCTTAGGGTTAATAACACTACTATATCCCCACTAGTAGCTAACCACTAGAGGAAACCTCTTCTTCTACCTCTAAAGTTTTCAGGTAAGCAGAAGGAATACTAAATATAAGCCTAACAGATAAAAACTAAACTTAAGATTAACCACTACTTCTTTAATAGTAATTAGGAACACTAATACCTAATTTACTCCTACTTAAACTCCAGTCCTCAGTAGGTAATCAAAACCTTCTATATAGTAAGAAAGCCAGAAAACTCCTATAACCTAAACAATTTTATAAGTTACCTAGACAGAACTTACCTAGACCCCAATAGTCAGCCTCACACTATTACCCAGCTATAAAGCTTCAGACAGAAGGAAAATAAATACCTAACTACCTTTCTGTCCTAATTTAAAAAGACTCTAACTGACACTAGAGGATATATATAGCTAAATATAGTCTAGATCTCCCTACTAGAAGCTATCCTACTCCCCCACCTCAAGAAGCTACTTATCATAATTAACTTTCCTATAGAATATAAACCTTAGTTATCTAAAGTTTAAAATATAGCTTAGAAGCTTAAATATATAAAGGGAGCACTAGCATACTACTAGCTACCCCACTAGAAACCTGCCGCCTATAACGTAAAAAGTAATATTATAATAACTAAAGCAGTTAAGAAATAATAACAACATTAAAGCTTTAGTAGCTCCTCCTCTACCTCTAAGGAACGCTCCAGAGACCGCCAGGATACCCACCGATACTTTAAGTACAGCAAAAAAAACTATATCCGTAGGAACTACAGATCCCAAAAGTATAAGAAAATCAGTATAAAAATCGCAAAAGCTACAGCCGCTCTAGATCATACTAGAGACAACCAGGAGAATAACACTACCCCACCTAGCAACAACAAAAATTCAGAAAAAAAGTAACTCTAAAGTAAAATCAGACCCTAGAGCTAACTAAGGCGGAAGTAATAAGATAGAGAAAATAATAGAAAAAAAAATAAGTAAGTAACTAGTAGTTAGCTACTATTCAGGCTAGAATTAATAGAGGTTACTCTATTAATATACTTATTAATACAGACTATAATATCTACACTATTATTAATACCTCCCTTATAAAGAAACTTTACCTCTCACTAATTAATAGGTTAAAAAGATAAATAAGAAAATATACTACTAAACTATCACCTAATAATACCCAGAAGGTAGCTATCCTAACTTTAGAAGTTAGTAACTATATACAGAAGATCTACATTTATATTATAGAAAGCCTACAGCTACTCTTATATCTCAGGTAACTATAAATAGAGGATAATCACATTATCTATAATACTGAGGCCTAATAGATAACATACAGGAAAGGTAGTATAATAGTATACCTAAAATATCAGGATAAACTAGTATAACTTACAGAGATCCAGTCAGCTTAGCTACTTAATACTAACTTATTTATATTTATCTGTTAGTATGCTACATAGTATACTAGTGAGGCACTAAGCTCCTACTAGATTATGTCTATTAGTTTAGTAGATATTAAGAAAATATTAACCTTAAAGACAGAAGTGAACCTAAGAAACTATATCCCTATAAATATCTTAAAGAAATTCCTAAATCTTTTCTATCCAGGTTCAGTATACTAGCTGCCTCCCAGTTAACTAGAGATAAACTACTATATCCTATTAATTCCTAATAAGAAAAAATAAAAACCAGACTTCCTATAGGAACCTCTCTATAATATATTATAGGAGGAATTTCTAGTATTTAAGAAAACCCTAGAGGATTTACTTAATAAAGAATTTATTAAGATAAATAGCTTCTCTACTAATATCCTAATCCTCTTTATAAGAAAGTCAGGCAGAAGAATATACTTCTATATAGATTATAAAGCTCTTAATACTATTATAAAGAAAAACTATTACCTCCTCTCCCTAATATTAAAAACCCTCCAGAAAGTTACTATTACCCACTAATATACCAAACTTAATATTATTACTATATTCTATAAAATCAGAATTAATAAAGTAGATCAGGAGAAAACAGCTTTTCAGACATATTACAGCCTCTTTAAATAGATAGTATACTCCTTCAGACTTACTAATATCCCTACTATATTTTAATAATATATTAATAGCTACCTACAATAGTTTCTAGATAACTTCATTACAGCATATATTAACAACATCCTTATTTACACCAGTAACTCACAAAAGGAGTATAAGGAGAAAGTCTACTAAATACTCAGCTACCTTACTGATACAGACCTCAAGTTAGATCCTAAAAAATACAAATTCTCAGTTACTACAGTTAAATATATCAGATATATTATAACAGCTAAAAAAAACCTCTCTTATAATCCTAAGAAGTTAGAAATTATTACTAATTAACTTCCCCCCAGCTTACTAAAAAATATCTACAGTTTCCTTAAGTTTGCAAACTACTATAAAGTCTTTATACCTTAGTATAGCATTATTATAGAGCCCTTAAACTACCTAACTTAGAAGTTAGTTCCCTTTAACTAGAAACTAAAACAGCAGGAAACTTTCCTCACACTAAAATAACTCTTCACCACAGAACTAATCCTACAGATATTTAACCCTAACACTCTAACGACAGTAGAGACAAACTATTTAGAGTATACCCTAAGAGGTATATTAACCTAAGCTGATAAGACTGGAGCAAGGCACCTAGTAGCCTTCCACTCCTAATACCTAACCCCCACAGAGTTTAATTACCTAATCTATAATAAGAAACTCCTTATAGTACTAGAATATTTACAGGTATAAAAGATAGAGCTACAGAGCACTAAGAGGTTTAAGGTCCTCACTAACCATAAGGGCCTCAAATACTTCATAAAGAAATAATAACTTACAGAGAGGCAGAGCCAGTAAGTAGAGAAATTATCTCAATATAACTTTTACCTTAAATACTAACTAGACACCCAGGCAGTAACCCCCAACACCCTCTCCCAGAGGGAACAGAATACCCCTAAAGGGTAGAATAATAAGAAGTAATAGAGACAGATAATATAGATTATCCCAGACGCCACTATCCCCACAGAGCCCCAAGTAGGGCATATAGGTATCACTAGTACCCAGGTTTTCAAAGGAAAACCAGACCTGCAAGAGATATAAAACCACACTACTAAGAGAGACTCCTCATACTAACAGATCTTCACAGCAGTATAGTAAGAAGAGCATAACTTCCCCCCTAACCTCCATATCAAGATCCAGATTACTAAATATACCATTAATACGCTAAGATAGCTTACCTTCAGAGAAAAACTTTAGATGCCAGGCAGCAAAAAGAGTAACAGCCCCCTTAATAAACTTAGAACTAAACTAATACAGAAGTCACATAACTCCTCCCCTATAGGCCACCCAGAGTATAACAATATACTAGAGATCATAAGCTAACAGTTCTACTAACCTAAATAGTTATAAAATATCCGCCAATTTATATATAACTATAATATATACAGAGATATTCATATCTGGAGGCAGACTAAAAAGGAATTCCTAAAGCCCCTACTAGTACCTAACTAATTACACTCTAATCTATCAATAAACTTCATTACTAACTTACCCCCTACAAAAAAATAAAGTAGCTATTACCTCTAAATTATCATCAATCAACTAAATAAGGCCCCTACATTAGAAGAGATAAACATAATAGAGGCGGAAGCATATACCCAATAATTCCTCAATTACCACTATAAGTTCCATAGAATACTACACTCTATTATAAGCAATAAAGAGTCTAACTAAGTAAGTTACTTCTAGAAGAAATTCTATAAGTTAACAGATATTATACGCCTGCTAAACACCAATTACCACCCACAGACCGATAGGATCACAAAACAATACAACCAAGAGATCTAAGCAATTTTAAGGATATTCACCTACTAGTTCCAGAATAACTAAAGTAACCTACTACCTATCATACAGTTAGCCCTCCACAACTAGCAGCATAATATAATAAGAACTACACCTTTCTTTATAAATCATAAATATCATATTAACCCTATCCCAGTCGCTAAAGAGTATACAGAACCACCTAACAGTAGTGAGACTATAGCCTACCAGCTAGTTAAGAGAATATAGTTAGTAATAATATATATCTATACAGAAATAGCCACCACCCAGCAGAAATCAGAAACCCAGGCAAATAAAACCTAGTTCCCCACAGATCGGTATTAAGTTAGCAATAAGATATAGTTAAATATATCTAACTATAAGTTACCAAAACTAAACTGAAAGCTAGCCTAGCTGCACTATAAGTATATAATAGTGAAGATCCTCTCGCTGTATATTATAAAGCTAAATACCCTAAAGTCTATTTACCCACAGTTCCATATAGATTTACTCCAGAAAGCTACTACTAATCTACTACCCAGGCAGATTATAGTTAATAGCTAGCTACTACTACTAGTAGATAATAACAGGAAGGTTAAATAGCTAGTTAAAAGTATTCTTACTATAAGGATACACTAGGTAGGGAGAGGATACTAATAAGAAATCCTTATTAAATAGGAAAGATATATAAACCTTATATGGAAGCCTATTGACGCTATTATAGACATAGCAGCTCTGGAGTAGTATAAAGTAATATATAAGCTAATTACAGATAATAATAGAGACCCAGCCTACAGCCCCCAGCCGGGCAGCAGCTAGAGAGGAGGGGGGTAATGTTACAGGCTATGCCCGGATGTCCAGCCAGAGCTATACCCAAGCATCCAAAGCCAACCCCCTCCCTCGAGTGGGGCCCCAGTAGGCTCCATATAGCACCATATATACAGACTTTTCCACACACTCGTGAAGGCTTCTCTTTTACTCCTTNNACTCCTTAGTTCTAAATAAACAGTATTTTACGCCACCTTCCAGTTAAACAAGCCCAGATCCAACCCTTCACAGTAGACATTCCTTTTATTAAGTTATTAGTCTTACTAAGATATTATTATTAGTCTCACCTAGGACTATAAGTTCTTCCTCTTTTTTCTCTTCTTCTTTTTTATCAGCTATAAGTTCTCTTTAAGCTAGAAAGACTTTTATTAATTCTTTCTCTAGATTAAATCTGTAAATATCTAAATCTTAAAGTTCTTAATACTCTTAAGGAGCCTATATAAATTTCCTTAACCTATATCCTTTATATATTATTTTAGTAATTTCTTCTCTAAATAAAATTTTAAGTCTATAGGAAGAAGTATTAAGTATCTTTAAATAAATTTCAAAAGAGTTTATCTATCTATATTTTAGTTTTCTATCTAAGGATTTATTAATTACTTATTTAATATTATAAACTAAAATTATATTATTAAGTTTTAGTTATTTATCCTATAGTATATTCTCTCTTTATTTATTAGAACTCTCTACTACTTTCTTATATTAATTAGTTATTATTACTACTACTTTCTCTCTATATTTATCTAATTATATAAAAAGATAAATTCTTATATTTATTTCTTTTTTTAATATTCTTATTAATATTTAGTTTAATATCCTCTATATTAATATAAGTATTTTAATAAATATAACTATTTTATATTTATATTTTAAATAGAATAGTGTGAATTCTATTAATATTCTAATTATTATTTAGTTTGTAAATTAAGTGGCTAGCAGAAGGAGTTAGGAATTTTTACTACTATTACTCTATAGCTATACTAATAGTATATAAATAATTAGTTAATATCTAATTTTAATTACTCTATTAGCTTGTAGGTTATAAGCTGAAGTAACTTTACGCTTTAGACTATATTATTCATGAAACTTAATAATATACTTCTTATTTTCTAACCTTCTATTTACTATAAAGATTCTATAAAAACTATAGTATATAATAATTTCTTCCTACAGAAACTTTCTAATTACTTTTAAAATAGGTTATAGGAACTATCAGGCTTCCAGTTAGCTTATAAATATATCTCTAACTTAAATAAGATACTATTTTCCCACTCTCTAGATATCTAAGTAGATACAGTTAAATAGAAGTTCCTAAGGAGTAGTAAAACTATAGAGGTTTCTTATTCTATATACTTTCTATATCTTATAATCTAGATAATATTCTACTGCCTCCTATATATCTTTACATATATTAAGCTAAGAGTATCAATCAGCTAATTTCTTATAGATAGCTTCTTATTTTTAATAATTATTCTTATTATATATAATTACTATTAATTATCTCTATAATTCTTCTCTATTAGTAATATATTAAGGAATTATATAAAATAGTATTAGTTAAGTGAATAGTAGCTTATTCTATAATTAGAATATCAAAGCTTTCTACCTGAAAGTCCTAAATTAGTTAGGATTAATTCTAGGTAGCTTCTTTAATATTAATAAGTAATAAGTTATTTACTTAGTCTCTTTTAACTAGGTTTATAAATAGTTTAATACTGTTACTAGTAGTATTAAGGCTTTATTTATTTAGCTGGTTCTATCTGTTATAACTTCTAAGTTAAATACTTCTTTAATATATTAATTATC
>MASP02000999.1:0-16861 GCA_001693025.2 Colletotrichum lindemuthianum | reverse complement strand
AAAGTGTGATAAGGCCTGGGCAGCTCGCCTGTCTGGGCAGCTCGCTTATCAACCACGTTATTGCTAGATCTTTTAGTACTGAAGATTTATAGTATTTCTAGCTTTAGTTTCTTGAGAGATTCATATAGCTTCTTAAAAACCTTTTCCCTACCTCTCTCTATATAGATTTAGTTAAATTAATAATTCCCCCTTACTTTATATCTCTCTCGTCTTTATAATAATATTTAAATTAAGCTCTATAGGTGAGATAACTACTTTAGGTATCTTTATATCTATAATAATAACGTTATTAGGTATTTCTATATTTATAAGATTCTATTAATATTTTAATCTAGAACTTTTTTGCTAAACTCTTAATATTAATTATAAGATTATTATAGAGGAGAACTCCCTAAAGGTTTCTATCTATTTAATATACTAAGTAGTTCTCTATATTTATATAGAATTTTATAGTTTAGAATGTTTTCTAGATATTTAAAAGTAATTTTGAGGATTAACTTACAGTAGTTTAGTAACTAGTTAGTATTTCTGTAACTTACTACTTCAGAAACTACTTTATAGTATATAACGTTAAGGTTAATAAGAATAGTAATTAGATTTTTATAATTCTATATCAACTAACTTAGTAAGAGGAGTTTATCTTATAGGTTCTTACTGGAATTAATAATATTTTAAATTACTATATTACTTTTAAGAGTAACCTTAAGAAGTATTCTGAGTAAGTTAATAATTTTCTGATAGAGGATTAAGATTTTATATTATCTCTCTATAATATCTAACTAAAAAATGAAAGTACTATATTAGTAATACTCTTACTATAAGTAGTTAAAGAAAGATACCTACTGCCAAACTAGCTAGTTTATATATATATAACCTTAGGTGAGAGATCTCTATTATAACTATTAGTCTTACTAGCCTTATATTTAACTATCTTAAAGTCTCTCTAATATAGAGAGAATTACTAAAATCCTAGTTAAGATTAATCTAGATATTAAAAATATCCCCTTTATATTAGTACTACTATTCCTTTTAATAATATATTTGCTAAATATACTATAAACCTCATAAAGCTATATATTAAAAATATCAAGTATAGTAGAGGCCTCTATAATATCCTTAAGCTAAAGATCTATATTCTTTATAATTACTACTTTAAGTTTAGTATTCTATAGTATATATAGGTAGGGTTTTTTTAATTATACTTAAAGATAATATTCTTAAGTTTTACTTTAACTATTTAAGTAACTTTCATACTAACCGTATATTTAACTAAATAGTCTAATAAGTTAAAGACTATTTTAAGAATAATAAGATTTAGTAGCTTTATCTCTCTAATTAGTAAAATACTACTTTTTGAAATATTATTACTAAGAACTTTAATAAAAGTAAAAGGGAGGCTTTTAAGTTTCTAATCTTAAAGTTTATATATACCTAAAGAGTTTTCCCTACTAGAATCTAAATAGATAATACCTTCTACCTTTAGCTTATAAGTATATACTATAGTATACTAGAGTGCTAATTAACCCTTTTTAGCTTTATAGTAATCTTCCAGGGTCTCTATAACTAGTTGTAATTCTCTATAAGTAATATTTCATTGATTTAAAAGGTATAATATATATAAGATAATAGAGATAACTACTAGAAAGTAGCTAGAGACTAATTTTAGACTAATTATGTATAACTTACCTTTTAGTAATCCTTAAGATTATAGTTATATCCCTATATATATATATATAATCTTATATTTTAGGTAGCTTTTACTTACTTTCAATAACTATATATAACTATACTAATTAAAAAATACTATATACATAGTAAATCTAGTTATTAGTCTATAAGGTATATTCTTAAGGAGAGATATATCTTATTTAATAAGTATGAGTTAACTACTAATTCTAAGATATATTCTATAGTAGTATACTAAACTTTCCTTATAAGCTATAAAAATATTAATAACCTTAATAATAATAACCCTAAAACTTTACTAGAGGTTAATATTAATAAAATATTATTATGTAATACTAAATAGATATTAAATTTAAGGAGGGTTATTTTATAGAATTTATTCTAGAGAGATTTTTATTATTATTTTATAGTAAGAAACTTATTACTTTTAATAGAGCTAAAATTACTAGAATTCTCTACAATTAAATAATAGTCTATATTCTTACTAAAAATATTACTATTAGTAGTAAACTTATAAATAATACTACCACTTTTATATATATTTTCACACTTAAGGGCTACTACTTAAGTATTATATTTTAAGGTAATTTATTTGACTGAAATACTACCCGCTTTTTAACTACTAGATACTTCCAGTTTACTATATTAAAATAATTAGTTATACTCTCTATTACTCTTATATCTCTATAAGATAAATGAATTATAATATACTTTAGAGACGCTACTTCTATTATAATATTTGGAATCATTAATATACTTATACTACTTAATATTATTATATTCTATATAGTTCCTTATAATATATCCTTCCTTCTCTATTTTATAAATATAGATTGCCTTAATATTATATTTTTTAATATTTATAATAAGCTCCACTAAAGTATACAGATTATACTTATTATTTGAAAATAGGTATATGTATAGATACTTGTTAATAAAGAGAGAATAATTACTTCTATATACCTTATAGAAATAAAAATATAGAGACTTTACTGCTATTTTAGAAATCCAGCTATAATATATCTTTATAATATCCTTACTAAAGTGGAATATTTAGTTAAATAGTATACTCTTCAGACTTTTTAGATATACTATTATTACTACTAAATATATAGTATAGCTTCCTTATACTTCTAATTTACTATTTAGAGTAATATTAACTTTAACTTTAAGATTATTATTAATATTATTAATATTAATAACTATAATATACTCTATATTATTAATACTACTATAGTATTTAATACTATTTAACTTTTACTTAATCTATTAGTAAAGATAATATAGAAGAACCTTAAAATATA
The DNA here is from genome assembly GCA_001693025.2 of Colletotrichum lindemuthianum. Classification (NCBI taxonomy): domain Eukaryota; kingdom Fungi; phylum Ascomycota; class Sordariomycetes; order Glomerellales; family Glomerellaceae; genus Colletotrichum; species Colletotrichum lindemuthianum. Next base: position 13,871 of record MASP02000999.1, on the reverse strand, counting down.
TTAGATTAATATATACTAAAATCCTCCTAATTTTATTATTACTAATATAGATATAGCTTTTTAATATAAAAACTTTAGATTAGAGGTAAAAACTATAAGATTAACAATTTATATTATACTTATTAAGATATATAATAGTATTAGTAAAGTTAAGTATTACTATATACTTTTCTACTGTATATATAAAATTTACTATATAGAGCTTCCTACTGCTATTTAAGAGATATTCTTTTAGATAATATATAAGGTAATTAATAATACTACTAGCCTGAATAGCCTTATACTTATACTACTCATTTTTAGAGTATATTTATATTTTATGGAAGATTTAGCTTCCTCTCTAAATCTTATTATCTAAATCTAAGCTATATATAAGGCTATAGAGGAGGTTTACTATATATATACTAAATATACTATTAATACTACTTGAGTAATATATAATAACCTTAATACTTCTTATATCATAATCTTTTAACTTTAGACTTTTATATACATAGTAAGAGACAAATGATTAATAGAGGCTATATTCTCTTATTACTGTTTATAGTGAGTCTTATATTTTTAAGCTACCTTATAGCTTTTAAAAGTTTAAATTAATAACTATAAAATAGTATTTTAAAGGTAATAAATAAGAGATTAATAGTAATATAGCTAAAGTTATAATCTTACAAGAATTAATACTTATAATTATTTATACTAAGCTTCAGTTAAACTAAAGATCTCTAAGTAACCTAATAGTAAATAAAAGCTTATAATTTTATATAGTTACTCTAATTATATTTATAGCTATCTCTAAGATTCTTAATATATAGCTAATACCTTACACTACTTCTATTTCAAGAGATAATAATACTCTCTCTCTTTAAATAATTAGTAATCTACTACCTTAACTTAACATACCTCAGATCTACCTGGAAACTTTAAGTTTTATAATATATTAGTATATAGTTAGCTTACTATTTTTAATATTTAACTAAGAAGTTTATTTTATAGTATATTATATAGCTAAAAAGTAGTTAGGTTTAGTATTCTCACTTATTTTATATATTTAGTTACTTTTACTTTATATCTATAGTGGTACTTAAGCTCTTCACTCTATATATACTTCTAACTGTAGAAAATTCCTAGTAACAGTATTTATACTAATACTAACTTATAACTAGTTTAAATAGTAATAAAATTACCTATTATTATAAATAATTATACCTCTAGTTATAATATTCAACCTTATAGCGGAGGAAGACCTTATAGTAATAATTAGCAAAAGCCTCAGTAAGGTAAGAGCTTAATATATATAACTGAAAGTAACTATTAAAGTTACAAAGTAAAGAATCTTTATAAACCTTTTGAAGATAAGATAAAATAAAAGGCTGAAAGCTAAGTATTCTATAATCTATCACTCTTCTATATCCTTCACGATAGAACTAGAATTATCCTTAAATCTATATAGCTATCTGTAACCAGAGTAATATAATAGTAGATTCTAAATATTCCTTTATAACCTCTATAATAGAGGGTATTAATATCTCCTAAAAAGCTTAAGTAATATTATAAGTACTAATATTAATAGGTAGACTCTAGATATTCAGAAGCAAATTATCCAGCTATCCCACAATCTACTACACTAAGCTAACAATTTCGGAGACCAGTTATTAATCCTTATTTTATATATAAAAAATATAATTTTAATATTTAGTTTACTATTTAAAGAGTTAATTAAAAAAGAGGTTAAGAGTATTATTATTGATAATATTATAAAGATTATTTAATATAACCTTATTCTCTATAGAGATTATAAATAATTTAGGTTTTATATTATTAATAAAATTAAAAATAAGAATATCAATAAGGTACATAAAAAGTTTAGACTTATACTTTAAGGTTTTAGAGACTATAGTAAGTTTAAGATTTTAATATAATTACTAATAATCTAGTTAAGTAGCTAATAGTTAATTTTAGCTGTAGCTTTAGCTTTCCTTAAGTATAAAGATATAATAATATAGCTTTATAATATTACTTAAGCTTATATTTAAGCTAAAATAGAGCTTATAAGATATATTATAGCTAAACTACCTTTATATCTTAAAGGGCAGTATTCTCTAGACTTTATAATATTTATTATTAAGTTACTTTATAATCTTACTAAAGCTGGAACTTACTAATAGGTAATTTACTTTATATATTATAAAAAGTAATTATAAATAGAGATTTTAATATATAACCTATATCTCTTTATCTTATATTTTTTAAATAATATCTTTAGCCTTATTAGTATATAAATTAATAATATCTTTAGCCTCTCTAATATAATATTCTCTTACTGAGAGGACAAGAAACTTAGTGTAGCTTTATCTAAAATAAAGTCTAAAATTATATTCTTAAAGACTATACTTTTTATATTTAATAAGATATTTTATCACTCTATAGTAATTACCTCTATCTACGCTACAAATACTAAGGGTAAACGCTAACGTTTATTAATATATATACTGCATTCAAGATACTTAAGAAAATATATATTAAATTATATATATATAATATAGGTCTTACCTCTATATACTAATTAGAAGCTTTATTTAACCTCTTATATATAATATAAAAGTAATAATTCTTAAGTAATAATACTACTATACTTAATAAATAACTTAAGTAATAAATAAAATATCTTAAATAAAATCTTAACTTTATATTATTTAACCTCTCTAAGGCATACTTTTACACTTTTATTAATAGCTTTTTTACTAATAATACTAACGTCTTATTTTAACTGGAATTTATAATAATCTTAGGCTAAAAGATTATAATTAGTAATAATTAGTTTAACCTCTATAGTAACTTTATATACTACTTATTTACTAAAAGTAAGAAAGTTACTAAAATATATTTATTTTAGAGATTTATATTATAATAGTTAGTATAAATATTACTTATATTATAACTATATTACTTAAGAAAGGAGGAGCTGATAGCTTACTCTCTATTGTAACTATTAGTAGATATATTACCCCCTAAAGTATAACTTCAGCCCTCCCACTCCTCCGCTAACTACTATAGCTAGCTTTAAGTTAATCTGAATCTAAACTCCTTATAGCTACAGCTAGTATACTTACTCTATATTAACTTTTTTAATAATAAATAACTGATAACTTCTTCTATATTAACCTTATATCCTTATATTCTCACACTCTTACACTATATATAATTTGAATATCTTAAGAGATTTAATTACTACTAACTATAGTTACTCTATTTAAATATTTATTATAACCTCTTTATCTGTAACCTTAATATCCTTACTATATCTTACTTACTCCTAAGATACAACTTTAGGCCTCTAATATAAATATTTTCTATTATTAATATAAACGTTCCCTGCTACTAATATAAGCTAACTTATAATCTCTATATAAATATAGTGGTATTTGACTTACTCTTATTAGTAAACAATCTTAATATATTAGATAAATTGAATATATTATTATATAAATAATATTTGTATAGATATAAATACTTTTAATATAGCTATATAATATCTAAAACTCTAATAATTATAATATTATAATATTCTAAAATATCTAGTAACTAATATAATATATTAATATTAGGATACTATCTAATTAATAATTAGTTTCTAAAATTATTAACTTAATACAGTAGATTATAGGATAGCTAGATAATTTTCTTCTGAATATTTAGAGTCTACTTATTAGTATTAGTGTTTATAATATTACTTAAATTCTTTAGGAGATATTAATATTTCCTATTATAAAAGTTATAAAAAATATTTAGAATCTACTATTATATTACTTTAGTTACAGGTAGCTATATAAATTTAAGAGGAATTCTAATTTTATTCTAAAAGATATAAAAAAGCGATAGATTATAGAATACTTAGCTTTTATAGACTTTTTATTTCATTTTATTTTTAAGAGGTTTATAAAAGTTCTCAACCTTATAACCTTAGTAGTTACTTTCAGCTATATATATTAAGCTCTAACTTTACTGAAACTTTCACTATATAGATTATTACTATAAAGTCTTCTTCCACTATAAGGTTAAATATTATAACTGGAAGTATAATTATCTATAATAATAAGTAATTTTATTACTATTTAAACTAGTTGTAAGTTAGTATTAGGATAAATGCTATCACTAGGTAAATTTTACAGTTAGAACTATATATAGAGCAAAAAGCTTAAGTATTACTATAAGTACAATGCAAAAGTAACTAAATATTACTTAAGAAGATTCCTAAATATTAAAAACTTCCTTAGATTCTAACTATTATATATACTAACTTATACTTACTTTCTAAATACATTATAAAACTTAATATTACTAAAGAGAAGTATCTAATAATTAATATTATACTACTAACGTAGTTATATAAATACTTTAAGCTCTATAAGATACAGTAAATTAATAAAAATAATAGTATTACTAATATCTTTATAAAAAGTATTTTAAACTATACCCTCGAGAGATTTATTAATTTAAACTATATAGCTATTTAAATAGAAGGATAAGTAACTTAAATAGAGTAGATAAATAGATATATAGATATTATTTAAGCAAAAGAATATAGATTATAAAAGATACTATTTTTTATATAAATAGATAGATATTAGGGTATATAATAAAAAAGAAAGTTACTAATATTAATTACACTATACTATAAGGTATATAGTAACTATATATACTACTATATATATAGTAGTATACTTTCTACTTATAGCCTACTAGCTATAGATGCCTAGTATCTAGCGTCAGCCGTAGCTAAATAACGTAGTAATTAGTGAGTGTTTGCTATACTATAGATCTAGACCCTTACGTAACGCCACACACTACGTAATATAGAAATAATAATAACCGATAACCAGAACACCAGTTTGTATCTATATAACGAGATTACGTACAGTATGCAATTACCCTGACGATTAAACTAACAAATATATATTAAGTTAAAAAAATATTAATTACTTCTACTAACTTTACTATCTCAGAAAGTTATTTCAATTTTAAAATTATTTAAAGTTAACTTTTTAGCTTTAGCTATATAATATTTATTATAAAGTAATTCTTTTTTAATTAGCTTCTAGTAGAGTCTATATAGTTTAAGGTTATTAATTTTATTAATCACTATATTTTAAGGGGTAAGTAATATATAAATATAGGAAATCAACTATATATACCAGTAATAATATACTTAATATACTTATAACTCTCAGGTAGATATAAATATTACTATTAGTTATATAGATATTTCAATTTTAGTTGAATTATAATATTGAATCTTTTTGTAAGTATAGTTAAAATAAGTAGTATTTTAACTTAGTATTTAGCTAAACTTTCGTTAATATATATTAGGAAGGTAAAGATCTCTCGATATTAAGCAAATATGATAATGAATAGGTTAAGAATCTTATTTTTAATTACCTTTCAGCAATATCCAGAAACCTAACTGGATATAATATAGTAGTTAAATATTTAAAGTTACTTTTAAACTATAAGTATATCCTTAATCTTAGGAATATTCAATATAACTACTTTAAGATAGATTATATACCACTTATTATATAAAGTTAAAGTTGAGGTATTTAAGTTATTCTTTTCCAGAATTCTCTTATATTTTACTTTAACTCTCTATTATATAACTAACTCATAATGAATATATTAATATTTTAAAACTTTAAGAAATATTTAAAGAGATGTATTACTATTCTTACGAAACTTAATTTAAGTTAGTATAAGAAGATTATTATGAATGATTATATTTACCTATATTTAGACTATATTATAGTATTTCTTAATATTCTTATAGTTAGATTTGCAAACTACTTCAAGCTTAAGGTTTATAAAGTAGCAGTTAAAAATATCTATAATCTTATTTATATATAGATGTTACTTATGATATCCTTAAGTAATATTTTCTACAAATAGCTAAATATTAAAGCTTAGTTAATTAAGTAGTTTTATAATATAAATAGTTAGTTTATTATCTAAATCAGAATACTTCCAAATATCTTAAGTAGTTATATAAACTTTAAGAGTAATATACTATTAGCTGAAATTAATGTTATTAGATAGCTTAATTTGAATATTAAGGCTACTAGCAGTTAAAAATACTATATTAGAATAATTATAATAAATCTGAAAATATATTTGTTTCTTTATACTAAAATAATTAATAGACGTTTAGGAAATAATTAAATAAGTTTAAGCTTATAATTATAATAAATAAATAGTATAGTATATAGTTTGAATATAGGTTATTAAAAGGTATAATCTATTTAAACTAGAAAAGAAAACTTCAAAGTGTATAAATAGACCAGTTAGTTATTATATAAGTTAGAATAGCTATATAGCAGAATAGATACTATAGCTACTCTTACAATTTTCCTTTTTATTATAGTATTTACTATCTAGTCTTTATATATAAATACTAAATATATATAATAGTAATATAAAAGTAGTCAATTTGAGCTATGTTTTAGAGTAGAAAGAAATTTATCTCAATTAAGAAAATATTATTTACTATTTTAAGAGTTTTAGTTATTATTTATAGCTTTTAAGATATTATTAAATACTTAATAGTTAAGTTTACTTTAATAGAGAATTTTAGAAAGTTACTATATAGTTTTTATTTAGTTACTTTTACTTTATATTTATAGTGGAATCTAAGCTTTTTACTCTATATTTAGTTCTAACTATATATTATTATCGGTAGTATAATAGCTACGAAGCTATTAGGACCCTATAGTATACTAACTATATAGCGTAGCCTAGTGGCGGAAACCAGCTATTAGTGATAACTAGCTACTAGTTATCACTATCCGCTAGGTAATTAGTAACTAATTACCTAGGATATCTAGATTTAGTCTATACGTAACCTATAGGCTATATACTATAAATATTAATACTTTTAACCTTATCAGTATACTATATATAGTAATATATATAATATATCTTCCTCTAGTAAAACTAATACTAATTAGTAGTTAATCTTACTATTACTATTTACTATAGATTAGTAAAACTTATTTAGGTAGAAATAGTAATAGAAGATTATTAAGTTTAACTTAAGGTAAAGCTACTAATTTCTTAATTTATTTAGATATTTTTAATAATAACCTCTTATTTAACTTAAGGTAAGATAATATCTCTTTAATATTTATATTAATATATCTTAATTCTGGTAGCTAGGTATCTATCTATACTTAAAATTAACTTACAGAAAAAATACTAAAGTATCTTACGTAAGTATATTTATTAAACGCCTCTATTATAAGATTTACTAAATTTCTATAGTGAAGGTATTTATAGTATCCTAAGTCTCTCTAAATTTCCTTAAATTCTTCTTCTTTTTTCCTATATTCTTCTACTTTCTTCCCTCTCTTTTCTTACTTAACTAATAGATATTTTCTTTCTCTAAAATTAAATTTTACTTATATAATCCTAATAAATAGAATTAATAAATAGTAAAAATAGAATTTTCTATCTCTCTATTCTTCTTTCCTCTTTTAATTTATATCTCTTTTTAATATCCCTATAATTAGGAAATAATAAGTAAAATATCTAAACTAGTGGAACTTCTTAGAAGATCTTTTAAAAACCTTAGTATAATAAATAATATAATTCCTTCAGAAGTAAAGATATTAATAAAACTAAACTTTCTTCTTAGTAGCAAAATCTTCAGTAAGTAAAAAGCTTTTAATTTAATTATAAAGTGTAATTCTAACTAAATTAAGAACTAAATAATATAGATTATAGTAATATATATATATAATTATCTTTTCAGCAGAAATCTTCTAAACTCTTTTAAAGATAACTTTAAAAAGTAGCTAGAGGAAGTATAAGCTACTATAGATAAATAAATACCCTAGTATTTATAAAATACTCTCCTTATCTATAGTATTGAAGTTAATATAAAAGGTAAGTAGATTTACTAGATCCTTATAAACCTAATAAAGTAAAACAAGTTTATTTTATAAACTAAAGAAGAAATCTAAGAAATAGTTATAAAATTACAGAACTTTAAGATATTTATTAATAACTAACTAAGCTTCTTTAATAATATCACTTTTACCTAGTAGATATATTTTATAATCTAGAAGTAATAATAAAAAGTAACTTATTAAGATCTTATAAAACTTAATATTTATCTAGCTACTTTACGAAACTAATTCTAAAAAACATCTTAATAAATAGAGAAATCTATAGTTAATCTACTATTATTAGTAATAAATATAACTTCTTAACAGTAAGAATAACTTAAATAATAAAACTTTTAAGATTAATAAAAATAATAATCTCCTTATAATCAGAACTAACAGTATAAACTTCCTACTCTACCCCTAATAATACCTTCCTTATATATTAAGTTTACAAATAATTACCAGAAAACTAAACCTCTCCCTCTTAATATACTAACAGACAAAAATATAACTTATCTTACAAAAATATATAACTCTAAGATAAAATACAGAGAACCTTTCTATAATATCTTTAAATTAAAAATCTATATTTTTAGAAATTATTATCTAAAGTTAAATATACCTAACTATATATAAACTAAAGTCTTTTTAATTATACTAAAAAACCAAGCTCTTAAATACTACTTTAACTACCTTAGTAATCCTCTTAATTCTATAATATTTTATAACATAACCTACTATATTAAGAACTACTTTAAAAATAACAAAAATTAATAGGTTTATCTTACTAACTAGCATAATAAAATATTCAGAAGTATTATTACTAATAATTAATATAAAATAAGAAAGAAAGTATTTAAGATTCTTTTTACTAAACTAATATATATTTAGAGAACCTTCCCTCTAAAATAGTATACTAATTTCAGCCTTTAAAACTACCTCTTAAATATATACTAAAAGATATTAGAATATTAGTTAGCTCTCTTTAGCCTTATAGTAATATACTAGAAAGTCTATAACTAATTATAATATATAGTTAGTACTGCTATAAGCTTTTCTCTTATAATATTCTAATATATACTTAAGAATGCTAATAATCCTAAGGAACTCTTATTAATTAGCGTAAATTATTATTAATCTAACTAAATATATGACTTACTTTAGAGCTTTTACTGAGAATATAGATATAGCTATTAAGAATATTTCTAACTACTATTTAGAGGAGAATATTACTTAACTTCTACTACTTTATATAGCTAATTTAATAAAAAATAGTATATATATAGTAAACCTAGTTACTAGTTAATAAGATACTTTCTTAAGGAGAGAAGAGACTTCTATAACTAATACAAATCTAACTTCTATATAATAAATATATTGATATCTATTTATTATTACTTCCTTATGTAACATAAAAAAGTAGAAAACTTAAATAATAACCTCAGAAATACTTATAAAACTACTATTAAAAATAATATAGTAATATATTACCTTTAAGACTACTAGCTTGAAGATTAATCTAAAATACTAAATTCTCTAACTAATCTTTTAAATAACTTTATAATATCTTACTTTAAAAAATAACCTTTATCCCTAAATAGTTAAAAGATTATAAAGATTCTCTAGAATTAAATAGTAATCTATACTCTAACGAAAAAAGATAATATAATTAAAAGGATCACTACTCTAGTATCTATATTTATCTTTAAAAGATACTATTTAGATATAGCTTTCTAAGGAATTTTACCTAACTTAGATATTACTAACTACTTTACAGCTAGTTACTTCTAATTTAATATTCTAAAATAAACTATCTTTTCCTTTATTCTCTTAAAGATTCCTAGAGAAGGATTAATCTCTATTTATTTTAGAAGAGGTAAATCTATAAAAATAATAAATATAGTTAATATACTTACGTTACTTAATATAATAATATTCTATATAATTCTTTATAAAACTCTATTTCTATTATACTTTACTAATATAAATTACCTTAATATTACTTTTAATAATATCTATAACTAGTTATATTAGAATAAGAAGGTTATTCTAATTATATATAAATAGAAATATTTATAGATATTAGTAAATAAAGAGGAGATACTTACTTCCTTATACCTAATAGAAATTAAAATCTAGATATTCTATTATTATTTTAGATATTTATCTATTATATATCTTTAAGAAATTCTCTATAGAACTAAATATCTAGTTAATTAAGAAGCTTTTCTAGCTTTCAAAAAAATTACTACTAATACTAAATATATAGTATTATTCCCTCCTAATTTAAATTTACTTTCTAAAATAATATTAACGTTAACCTTAAAGTTATTATTAATATCTTTTACCTTAAAAGTAACTACCCTATCCTCTATATTATTAATATAACTATAACTTTTAATACCACTTAATTTCTACTTAATATTTCAGTAAAATTGATATAGAAAGCCTTAAAGATATACTAAATTAATATTTATCTAAATTTACTTAATTTTATTTCTACTAATATTAAAATAAACTTCTAATCTGAAAACTTCTATTTAGAAGCTAAAATAATAAGCTTAACTATTAGAATTATACCTATTAAGATCTATAATAATATTAGTAAGATAGAATATTACTATATTCTTCTTTATTATATATATAAGATTTACTATTAAGAATACTTATTATTATTATAAGAGTATTATCTCTAGGCTGCTAGTAAGTTAATAAATAATACTACTAACCTAAATAGTTTTATATCTATACTTCTTATTTTTAAAACCTACCTCCAGCTTACTAAGAACTTTACTCTATCTCTAGAGATAATTTTATAAATATAGGCAGTCTAAAACATAATTAAAACTATCTACTATAAGTATATAAAAGGAATTATTAAGATTATTATAGCTACTTATAATAATCTTAATATATTATAAATTACAAGCTTCTCACTATAATCTCTTATATATATATTATAAGAAAAGAAAAATCAGTAAACCTCCTTCTACTTACTTACTACTTATAGTAAAATATATATTATTAACTTTCCTTATCATTCTTAAAAGTTCTATTTAATTACTATAAAAATATACTATAAAAGTAATAATATTTCTTCTTAATTTTATATCCTAGTAGAAGTATAGAAATACTTCCACTATAAGTATAATAATAGTAATATTAATAAGACTGGAGATTCGTCTTAAGAAGCTTCACTTATTTTAATCTTATTCCTTATTATCCTTAAACTTCTAAATACTCTAGAGGTACTAAAAGATAATAGTATTTTCTCTTCTTATATTAAAAGTAATATACTGCTACTCTCTAAAAAAAATAAGTATACTAGATATTAGAAAATAATAGAGTTATTCCTTAAATTCTTAAGAGTTATATTTAACTAGAAAAACCTCTCTTTATAAAATAGTAATTAAGAACACTAATTTATAGCTTTTCTTATAGTTAAGAAAGAAACTAATCTAACTCTCTCTTAATTCCTCCACTAAAAAAGAATTATTACTACTTCTAGCTTCCGCTTTAAACAATTAATAAAGAAGAAAATAAGAAATATTATTAATTTAGTTACTTTTACTTTATATTTATAGTAGTATCTAAACTCTTTACCCTATATATAGTTCTAACTGTAAAATTAACCTAGTAATAGTATTTATACTAATACTAGCTTATAACTAGTTTAAATAGTAATAAAATTACCTATAATTATAGATAATTATACTTCTAGTTATAATATTTAATCCTATAGTAGAGAAAGACCTTATAGTAATAATTAGTAAGAGCTTCAGTAGGGTAAGAGTTTAATATATATAGCTGAAAGTAACTACTAAAGCTATAAGGTTAAGAATCTTTATAAACCTCTTAAAAATAGGATAAAATAAAAAGTCTATAAGAGCTAAGTATTCTATAATCTATCGCTCTTCTATATTCTTCACGATAGAACCAGAATTCCCCTTAAATCTATACAGCTACCTGTAACTAGAGTAATAGGTTATAATAAATATTTAAATAGAGTAGCTATAGTTAGCAGTAATTAAATCTCTCAAGATATTTAAATTGTGTGTAGTGTGAGGGCGTGAGGACGTGAGAGTGTGAGGTTAATACGGAAGAAGTTATCAGTTATTTATTATCGAAAAGGTTAATATAGAGTGAGTATACTAACTATAGCTGTAAGGAGTTTAGCTTTAGATTAACTTAGGGCTGACTATAGTAGTTAGCAGAGGAGTGGGAAGGCTGAAGTTATATTTTAGGGGGTAATATATCCACTAATAGTTACAATAGAGAGTAAGCTATCAGCCCCTCCTAAGAAGTATTATTAATAATAATATAGTTAAGATTATTTAGTATAATTCTATCCTCTATAAAAACTATACTATCTTTAAATTTCCAAATATTGATAAAATTAAAAATAAGAATAGTAACTAAATATATAAGAAATTGAAACTTATAATCTAAAACTTTAGAGATAATGGGAAACTTATAATTTTTACTTAGTCTTCTATAATTTAAAGAAGTAGCTAAAACTTAATTATAGTTTCTATTTGTATATTAATAATAGATAAAGACTTCCTCCTCTAGCTAAAAAATCTTATTTAAACTTATATTTAAACTAAAACTAAACCTATAAGATATATTATAGCTAAGTTATCTACTTACCTTAAAAACTAATAGTCTTTAGAATTTATAATAATAATTATTAAATTACTTTATAATTTAGCTAAAGCTAATACTTACTAATAAGTAATATACTTAAAATACTATAAAGAATAATTATATATAAAAATATCTACTTATAACTCTTACTTTCTTATCTCTCAATCTAATAATAAGATATTTAGTATAATTAGTATATAAACTAATAATATCCTTAGTCTTTCTAATATTATTTTTACTTAATAAAAAAATATAAAACTAATAAAAATCTTTCTTATAGTAAAACCTAAGATCTTCCTCACATAGTTAATACTACTAGTATTTAATAGTAATATACTCTCCCTTTAAAGTGAAAATCTCCTTCCTAAATAAAAGAACTAAAGCTACAAACTTACTATTATCAATACTCTCACAGACTCTAAGACACTCAAAAAAAGCTATATTAAATAATATATATATAAAGTATATATTATTTTAATTTACCAGCCTGAGATATTCTTTAACCTCTCGCATACAGTATAATAATAATAACCCTCTAGTAATAATATTATTACTCTCAATAAATATATTAAATAGTAAATAGAATACTTAAATTAAGGATTAACCTTTATTCCTCTTAACCTCTCTAAAGTATACCTTTATGCTTTTATAAATAGCCTCTTTACTAATAATATTAACTTATTATCTTAACTGGAATTTATAATAATTCTAGGCTAAATGATAGCTACCAGCAAAAGCAAATTTATAATTTGAGGTAACTTAGTTTATTACTCTTTAACTAAAAGTAAAAAAGTAACTAGAAATATACTTACCTCAGAAATCTGTATTATAGTTACTAATATAAACTTTATATATACTATTACTATATCTTTATAAAAGATTATAGCTTATTGTAACCTTCTCTCTATTACTATAATTATCTATACTAACTTATATTTATTATATAAATACCTTATAAAACTTAATACTATAAAAAAGAAGAAACTTATAATTAATATTATAGTCTTAAGGTAATTCTATAAATATTAAGAACTCTATAAAATACAGTAAATTAATAGTAAGAATAACCTTACTAATACTTTCACTAAAGAATCCCCAAACTATACTCTAGAGAGATTTATTAATATAAATAATATAACTATTTATATAGAGGAATAGATTACTTATTCGAAATAAAAAGAGGAAATTCAGAAGGTTATTCAGTTAAAAAATATAGATTATTTAATTAATTTTATCTTATATATAGAGATATAGTATACTATAGTTAAAAGGTAAAAAGGAAGTTTACTA
>MASP02000998.1:0-37336 GCA_001693025.2 Colletotrichum lindemuthianum | reverse complement strand
ATACCCCTCTTTACGTATGACTAAGCAGTGGCCCGGCTGGGGGCCACTGGCGCGCCCTGACACCTGTCTGGGCAGCTCGCTTATTAACCACGTTAGTAAAAACTATATTCTCCTATTACTACTTATAGTAGAATTTATATTTTTAAGCTACCTCATAATTCCTCACAATTCTAATTAATAGTTATAAAGTAGTATTCTGAAGATAATAAATAAGAGATAAATAATAGTGTGGTAGTAGCTATAACTTTATAAAAGCTAATATTTCTAACTTTATATATTAACCTTCAGTTAAACTAAGAATTAATAAGTTATCTAATAGTAAATAGATATTAACAAATTTATATAGCTACTTTAATTCTTTTTATAACGGTTCCTAAAACTCTAAATATATAGCTAACATTTTATATTGCCTTTATACTAAAAAATAATAATATCCTTCCTTCTTAAGTAGTAAGTAATTTACTACTTTAACTAGAAATACCTTAAAGTAAACTGAGAATTTTGAAGTTTATGACTTACTGGTATATAGTTCGCTTAGTACCTTAAGAGGTTAGCTAAAAACCTTATTTTAGAATATACTTTATAGCTAAAAAGTAATTTAATTTAGTATTCTTACTAACTTTCTATATAAAAGATACTATTATAATATCTAGCTTACTATTTAAAAAGTTAATTAAAAAGGAGGTTAAGAGTATTATTAGTCATAGTATTATAGATATTATTTAATATAACCTTATACTCTATAAAACCTAGAAGTATTTTTAGTTTCATAATTTTAATAAAATTAAGAATAAGAATATTATTAAGGTATATAAGAAGTAAAAACTTAGTGTTAGGTTAACTGGATACTAATATAGTAAAAGCTATAGTGGTAGGTAACTTACTAGTTACCCCACTTAATTAAACTAATTAGATAAGAGAAATAATCTTACAGAGTAATTCTAACAGCATACAGTATATATATATATATATATATATATATATACTATAACGTAGACTTAGATATAATAAAATAGAAGTACTAGTTAGAACCTAATTATAAATAATAAGTTAATTACTATATTTACCAGTTATAAACTAATACTAATTAGTATTTTAACTATTATTAGTATTTATTACTACTACTTAACTGCAGATTAGTAAGAAATACCTAAAGAGATAAGATTATAATATCTCCTAAGGGATCATATAGATAGCTTCTAAATAGAAAGAGGTACCTTAAAGCTATTATAACTATATACTATCCTAAGAATATTAATAATAAGATTAGAATAGAAATAGAAGTAAAGATAAACTTATAATAATCTATCTACTTAATATTATATTATATTTACCATATAATAAACTAATAATCTAGATTAATATTAAATGAAGATAGTAGATAATAAGAACAAATAGTAAAATTAATATAATTAGAAGGAAGAAATCTATAGTATAATTACTATTTCTTACTACTAGTTTCTAATATCTTATATATATTTAACTAATAATGAATAAGAGAGTACCTAAATAATAGTAAATATAATATATTAGCAAAAAAAAACTAATATATTAAAAACCCCCCGTTTCTAATATCAAATAGAAAAAGTAAAACCCCTTAATTAATATATGTATATCTATAATATAACTTACCTAGAAGTTAAGATTCTAATAATAGAAAGTAAAAGGGGAAGAAAGAAGATACTTATTTTATATAATAAGAAAACCCTAGGAATAATTATAAAAATATAATTAATAGTATAAACTAATATATAAATATTCTAAATTTAAAACTAGATAATAATACTAGCTTATAATCTTTTCCACTATATATTCTATATATAACTATGGAACGAAAGTATCCTAATTAGGATTCTCCAGAAATAATAAATTATTAAGATATTATAACTAATACTAAAATAGAAAGTATTAAGAAATTATTATTTCTTATTTCTACCTATAGGTATTTAATAAGTATTTAATAAAATATTAAGAATAATAAAGTAACTAAAGGTTAAACTAATAAATACTATAATTAGTATAAGGAAAAGGAATACTGATATTAATAGTATTACTATCTACTTAAAAAATCCTTATTAGGAAATTTCTTTTAATAAACTATATTCTAAAAGGGAATAAAAAGAAGAAATATTTATACTAATAGTAAACCTAGAGGAATAAGAAGAGAAAGAAATAATAAAGAATAATATAAGAGAAGGATTATTAAAATTAAAAGTAAAGTAATATATCTGACTAGCAAACTACTATAACTGATTTTTAAAGCCTCCCTCTATAGTAATAAAAAGCTAAGAAATAGTATACTAAATAATATAAGTTAGTGTAATTAATAATATCTTTATATTATTACCTATTATCCCTATTTACTGTAGGCAGTATATTTATATAATAAAAGATTAAGCTAACTTAATAATAACCTTAATAATACTATAATTTAATAATAGTATATCTTTATCTTTTAAGTAAGTTACTATTAGGTTACTACTAAAGTATATTAATTCATTACTAATATTATTAGTAATTTGGTTACTTTTGCTCTGTACCTGTGGTAGTACCTAAGCTCTTCACCCTATATGTGGTTCTAACTGTAAAATTTACCCGGCAACAGCATTCGAATATTACTAGTAATAAATAGTATCTAATAAATTAATAAAGATCTGGAATAGGAAGATATTTATAAAGTGTTTACTAGAAGAAGATTTCAGCCTAATAGTTATAATTTATTTAATAAGTATATATATCTCTAAAGTTATAGCTTTCAGAGAAATACCTACAATTAAGATATAGTAAAGTTATACTAACTATAAATGATCTTCCAGCTTAATATCTTTCATATATCTTTCTCCCTAGACTATATTAATAGTATTTATAAGGATATAACCTATCATAATATCTCTAAAACTAAAACTAATTAGTATAAAAAGGTATTCTAATATATAGAAGTAAAGATACTAGTGGGAATATACTAAAACGTTATAGTTTAATAATAGGGTGAGAATATTAAACCTTAGATAAATACTAATAGTAATATACTTAATAAGATCTATATTTACTATTATACTTATCTATAGAAGAAGTAAAATATCTATTTTAATAAAGTATAGAAAGTTTACTTTATTAACTTTGAAGAATAAACTCTAGACTACTTTACTAATATAGAAAAAATATTAATATAAGCTTTT
This sequence comes from Colletotrichum lindemuthianum, assembly GCA_001693025.2. NCBI lineage: Eukaryota > Fungi > Ascomycota > Sordariomycetes > Glomerellales > Glomerellaceae > Colletotrichum > Colletotrichum lindemuthianum. The sequence continues at coordinate 34,157 of MASP02000998.1, read as the reverse complement.
AAAAACTACCTTATAGGGAGAAGTATATATTTCTTTATAGATAAGGAAATAATAAGGGAAAGGTTAATAGAAATTCTTAAGGAGAAAATACTAATTAAAGAAATAGCAGAAAGTATTAAAATTAACTAATAGAGATATTTAGCTTTTAGATAAGAGATTATAAGAAATTCCAGCTTTATTAATAACCTCTTAGGGGTAGAAGAATTTATTTTTATTAATTAATAACTATCTATACTAAAAGACTTAATAATAAAATTACCCTCTCTATAATTAATATTATTAATATTAATAATAAGGGTAATATTAATACTAAGTTTATAACTAATAAAGTTAGGTATTTATATAAATATAAACTTACTAAAGACTAAGAGAATAATAAAAAATATTAATAAAGAAGAGAAATACCTAAAGCTAACTAGACTCCTTAGACTCTATATCTACCTTAGAGGAAAATATTAGTTAATACTAAAATACTATATTCTATTTAACTAACCTTATAAGAAAGTTAAATTATTATTTAGTAAAGTATATAGAATAAATAATAAGTATACTAAAGAGAAGTATAATATCTTTAAAAATAAAATATAAATATTTATTACTAAGTATATTTGTTATAATATTAGTTACAATATACTAAAAGAAGTATTTAATAATATACTAATAGAATAAGTATATTTATACTATAAGATATTAATTTTACTAATTTAAGATAACCTCTTAATTATTTAGATAGCTAGGAAAGTCAGAAATAAGTTTAAAATACCTATAATTTACTTTAATTACTATAAGAAATACAAAAATATAAACCTTAAGGTTTTTACTGAAGACTATAGATATATTAATAGAGTTAAAATATTTAGAGGACTAATAATATAGATTAACCTTCTTTAATATATCTATCTATATTTATAAGATCTATAGAAGAGAATTAATAAGGAGATATATATAATTATATACTAAATATATAATATAATTGATATATTCTATAATATTATTAATAGAATTGATCTAACTTTTAAAAGACTATATAAATAGATAATAGAGATACTTTAAACTTAAAAAATATAGTTGAAATAAAAAACTAACTATATTATAGATTATAACTAATTTCGTATAGATTATATATATAATAGCTAAGAATAAAACTAATATTTTAACTATTTCTAACTACCTTATCTATAATATATATAGAATAATAATATTACTTTAGGATAGTTTTATAAGAAAGTATAAAGTGGAGATATATAAGGTAAATACTAGATATATTAAAAACTAGTAAGTAAATACTAGTTAATCAAGTATACCCTAGAGGAGTATAAGGTTACTCCTTTTCAATTTAAGAGGATATTTATTATTAATATTGTATTAGTAAAGGAAATTATAATATACCTTAATAATATCAATCCTATAAAGAAGATAATAGAGAAGATAAAAGATAATATAAATACGATGTCAGAGGATAAGTTTACAGCTATCTATTTTACTATAATAGATAGCTAGAAGGAGATTATTAACCTTATATAGTTTATAGAGATTCTTTAAAACTATATTTTTTACTACTTAATAACTTCTAATAAATTAGAATTCTTCTTAACTTTATAATATTAAGAAGTTATTTTTAAAGATATCCTTCTAGATACTAAAGTAGGTAAATCTTCTATTAGAAGTATATAATAACTTAAAACCCTCTAGAGGATTCTCCCTAATATCTTACTAAATAAGCTAGCTTTAGAGATAAATATTAGATTTAGAGATAGGTAATACTTTATAAGTTTTAGTATTATTAGGATATCTATATTCTTTAGAGATATTAACTTTAATATTATATTTATAGCTATACTATTTCTATTAAACCTTCCTGATATAAATTACCTTTACATATATTATAATAATATTAATAATAAGATTAAATAGAAGGAAGTATTACTACCTATAGAAAGATATAATAAATACCTATGGTTCTTAATATAGAAAGATCCTTATAATAAAGTTATTAATTTCTTTATAGAGATAGAAATAGAGTACGTTTATGAGAAATTTAGTTACTTTAGTATTAATAAGTTAAATAATAAATTTAAGAGAGTATATAAAATTATAATAATTAATAAGATTAAGGTAATTACAAAAAACTACTATTAATACTAAATAAATAGTAAAATACTATATTAGTTTAAGTTTAGCCTTAAGGATAACTATAAGTTTAATATAGAGATTATTATTAATATTATATAATTCTTATAAGTTATCTTTTAACTTTTTCATAATATATCTACCCTTTTGGTTGCAGGTAGCCGCATGGATTTCGAGGGGGTTTCGATTTTATTGTGAAGATATGGAAGAGCAATAGATTATAGAATACTTAGCTCTCGGCCCTTTATTTTATTCTATCTTTAAGAGGTTTATAAAGGTTCTTAACTCTATAATCTTAATAGTTACTTTAAGCTATATATATTAAGCTTTAGCTCTACTGAGACTTTTACTATATAGATTATTACTATAAAGTCTTCCTCCACTATAAAGTTAAATATTATAACCGGGGATATTATTATCTATAATAATAGGTAATTTTATTTATTATTCAAACTAATTATAAGCTAGTATTAGCATAAATGCTGTTGCCGGATATATTATATAGTTAGAATTATATATAGGGTAAAGAGCTCTGATACTACCATTAGTATAAAGTAAAAGTAACTAAATAATATATCTACTAAGTATATTATAAACGTTATAAAGCTATATAATAAAAGTATAAAATATAGGGGAGGCCTCTATTATATCCTTAAGTTAAAAATCTATAGTTTTTATAAGTGCCACTTAAAGTTTAGTATTTTACAGTATATATATAGGCAGAACTTCTTTTAATTATTATTAGTTACACTATACTATAGGGTATACAGTTACTATATATACTGCTATATATATAGCGGCATACCCTCTATAGCCTACTAGCTATAAATATCCAGTATCCGGCGCTAACTATAACTTAGTAGTATAGTAATTAGTAAGTAATTACTATACTAAAAATCTAGAATCTTATATAATACTATATACTATATAACATAGTAATAATAATAACTAATAATTAGAATACCAGTTTATTTTTATATAATAAAACTATATACAGTATATAACAACCTTAATAATTAAACTAATACTAATTAGTTAGTTAACCTAACTATTATATTACTATACTATAAAGTAGTAAAGTCTATTATACTAAAAGAAGTAATTACAAGATTCTATACTGAAGATTTATATAAGGTAAAAGATTGTAAGATTTATTACTTGGATACTTTACATTCTCTCTATCCTAAAATCTTACTAAAAGCCTCTAAATTATATACTAATTCCTTAAAGAGACTATTTTAAAACTTAAGTTAAATCCTCACTATAGTTAAATTGAAGTACTTTCTATAACTTTACTGAAACTTGGGTTAAACTTTTAGTATTAATAACTAAAGTATATTCAGTAAGTATAATAACCTCTTTTAAGTTTTACTAAACCTCTTTAATATTAGAGATTTATGGTATCTTTAGCTTTAACTCCTTAAGAAACCTGTATAACCTCTTGAAAACCTTTTCCCTATTTCATTCTATATAAATTCAGTAAATTTAATAAATTATCCTTACTCTATATCCTCCTAGCTTTTATAATAATATCTAAGTTAGCCTCTATAGGTAAGATATTTACTTTAAATATCTCTATATTTATAATAACTTTACTAGTAGATATCTTAATATTAGTAAGAGTTTACTAATATATAAACTTAGTATTATTCAGCTAACTTTATAATATTAATTATAATAATATTATAAAGCAGAACTTTATAATAATATCTATCTATATAGTATATTAGGTAGTCTTTTATATTTATATAGATTTCTATAGTCTGAAATATATTGTGATGGGCCTGGGGGCTATGGGCGGCTATAGGAGCTACTGGGCTGTACAGAGAGTTACGTAGCTACTGGCTGTATATAGGGCTATAGCCCTACGTAGCTACGTATTTAGCTGTAGCGTAGCCAGCCAGTTCTACAGCAGCAACTCAAGCTATTTACCTTCGATTTTAACCACTTTTTGGTATAGCTATATGGCTATAGCTATATGGCTGTTACAGCTACTCTTTTAGAGGGTTCTTTTGGTTGTTGTTGTTGTTTCAGCCTAAGCGGCTGGAGCCTATTTCAATGGAGTCTCTATCCAGGATTTATACTTATTACTTCCTTTTAGGTTGCGATAGGTGAACACTTCTATGCTGTTCAAACGGACCTGCCGCTAGCCTAATAGACCAACTAACCTATTTGCAGACCTATGCTGTCACTTATATTTGAATATGACTGTTTGTTTAATTGCTATGGCTATATAGAGGCTATAGCTAAGGAGGCTATAGGGTACTATGTATGCTACACGCTATGCCTACGTAGGTTATAGCTACAGTTATATATAGTAAAAAATGTCGAAAAATTAATAAAAGTGATAATAAGAAGGCTGGCTATATATGCTATATGGGCCATAAAGGCTACTGAGGCTACTAAGTTCCACTAATCCCACTGATACTATAGATCTTATAGAACCCTCGAAAAACCTCCGAAAAATATAAAAATAATAGCTATAGCTATATTAATTAATTTGCAGACTTATAGTGATATGTATAGCTCTCTTTAGGCTATAGTTACGTTAGTTATAGCTATATTAGCTATAGTTATATTATAGCTATATATTTACTACTTTAGGGTCCTTGAGAACTTATAAAAAAGAAGAAACTATAACTAAATATAGCTTTTATAGTTATGAAGTTTTTATTGATTATATATAGTATTATATTAAAAATATCTAGATTTTATAAAAAGACTACTCTGGGGAGGTAAGCTAAAAGGATGTAATACCCCTAGGGGAAGGTCTGAAAAGCCTCCGCTTAGGGGAGGTATTTCTGGATGAAAGTCTACTTAGGAAAGGTTGTTGAGCCTTACCCTATTTAGAAGACTGCTTTAGGGAGGCTGATAAGCCTTACTTTCTGTTAATAGAAGGTCTCCCACTAGGAGAGATATATGTAAAATATAAAAGTGGTATATTAGTGTAATTAATTAGTTATGTGGCCTAGGGGTTATGTATGTACGTATAGCTATAGCTATAGTTTAAGTTCTATTTTCGACTTTTTTTTAACTCTGTGGAGCTGGTTTGGTTTTGATTGTTTTGGTTGTTTCTTTTGTTTCTTTTTTTGGTTATTTTAGTTGTTTTCTTTGTTCTTTTTTATTCCTTTTTGTTTCCTTTTCTTTAGGATTTTTGAATGTGTAGAGGCGTTTAGGCTTTCAAAAATGGGGAGAATCGTGATGGGCCTGGGGGCTATAGGCGGCTATAGGAGCTACTAGGCTATATAGAGAGTTATGTGGCTACTGGCTGTATATAAAGCTATAGTCTTACGTAGCTACGTATTTAGCTGTAGTGTAGCCAGCTAGTTCTACAGTAGCAACTCAAGCTATTTACCTTCGATTTCAACCACTTTTTAGTATGGCTTTATGGCTATAGCTATATAGCTGTTACAGCTACTCTTTTAGAGGGTTCTTTTAGTTGTTGTTATTATTTCAGCCTAAGCGGCTGGAGCCTATTTTAATATTTAGATATTTAAGAATAATTTTAAAAAGTAATCTATTAAAACTTACTAACTTACTAAGTTAAATACTAGCTGCTACTTTAGAAACTACCTTATAGCTTATAATATTAAGATTAATATAAGTAGTAAGCGGATTTATTCTATTTTATATTAACTTACCTAATAAGAGAAGTTGATACTATAAATTCTTAAAGAAATTAATAAGGTTTATATATACTATAGTATTCTTAAAAATAACCTCAGAAAGTTCCTAAAGTAAATTAATAACCTTATAATAGTTAAGTTTGACTTTACTTTACCCCTCTATAATATCTTACTAAAAATTAAAAATATTTTACTAGCAATATTTTTACTATAAGTAATTAGAGAAAGATATCTACTATCTAACTAGTTAGCTTATATATTTATAGCTTATAATAAGAGATCTCTATTATAACTATTAGGTTTACCAGCTTTCTATTTATCTATCTTCAGGCCACTTTAATAATAAGGAAACCACTAAAACTACAGCTGAAACTAACTTAAATATTATAAGTATTCTCTATATACTACTATTACTATTTCTTTTAATAATATATCCACTAAGTATACTATAAACTACATACAATTCTATAAGAAAGGTATAAAATACAGTAGAGGCCTCTATAATATTCTTAAGTTAAAAGTCTATATTTTCCATAATTATTATTTTAAGCTTAATATTCTATAATATATTTAGGTATTATCTTTTTTAATTATACTTAAAAATAACACTCTTAAGTTTTACTTTAACTACTTAAGTAACCTAAATATTAACCTTACGTTCAACTAAATTGTCTAAAAGGTGAAGTATTACTTTAAGAATAATTAAAATTAATAACTTTAGCTCTATAATTAGTAAAATACTATTTTTGAAACATTATTACTGGAAATCCTAGTAAAAGCACAAAGAAGGCTTTTAAGCTTTTAATCTTAAAGCTTATATATATTTAAAAAGCCTTTTCTACTAAAATCTAAATAGATAATATCCTCTACCTTCAGCTTATAAGTATATACTATGGTATATTAAAATACTAAATAGCCTTCTTTAGCTTTATAGTAATTCTGTGGGGTTTTTATAACTAGCTATAATCTACTATAAGTAATATCTTATTAATTTAAAAAGTATAATATATATAAGATAATAGAAGTAATTACTAGAAGGTAGCTGGAGATTAATTTTGACCTAACTGTATATATAATTTATTCTAAAGTAATTTTTAAAATTATAGTTATACCCCTATATATATATATATAACCTTATACCTTAAGTAGCTATTATCTATCTTTAATATCTATATATAGCTACACTATTTAGAAATCGGAAGAATAGCTACAGTATCTATTCTGCTGTGTGGCTGTTCTAGCTTATATAAGGCCTAACCGGCCTATTTATATACTTTCAAGCGTTTATTCTAGTTTAAACAGATTATACATTTTAATAACCTATATTCAGACTATATACTATACTATTTATTTATTATAGTTATAAGTTCAAGTTTATTTAATTATCCTCTGAACTTCTATTAATTATTTTAGTATAAAGGAACGAATATCTTTTCAGATTTAGTATGACTATTCTAATATAGTATTTTCAACCGTTAGTAACCTTAACACTAAAATTAAGCTATCTAATAATATTAATTTCAACTAATAGTATATTACTCTTCGATTTTATATCACCTACTGAAATATTTAGAAATATCTTAATCTATATATTAAACTAATCTTTTATATAATGACACTATTTAATTCACGAAGTTTTAATTTTTAGCTATTTATAGAAAGGATTACTTAATAAACTAAAAGCTTGAACTTATATATAGTTGAAATTATAGGTATTTTTAAATACTACTTTATAAATCTTAAACTTTAAGTATTTTGCAAATCTAACTATAAGGATATTAAGAAATACTATAATGTAATTTAGATATAAATGGATATACCTGTTAATAATAGTCTCCTTATGCTAGCTTACATGAAGATTCTTAATAATAAAGATATATTTCTTTAAGTACTCCTTAAAGTTTTGAAACGCTAATATACTTAGAATAAGTTAGTTATATAATAGAGAGTTTAAGTGGAATATAAGAAAATCCTGGAAAGAGCCAACTTAAATATCTCCGCTTCAGCTTAGTATATCCAATTTGCTATTTAGGCTAATATTAACTTTAACTTGAAGATTGTTATTAATATTATTTATGTTAATAACTATAATATATTTTATGTTATTAATGCTACTATAATATTTAATATTACTTAGTTTTTATCTAATATACTAGGAAAGGTAATATGGGAAGCTTCTGATATATATTAAACTAATATATACTAGAATCCCCCTAATTTAATTATTGCTAATATAAAGATAACTTTTCAATTCGAAAACTTTAAATTAGAGGTAACAACTATAAAACCAATAATTTATATTATACTTACTAAGATATATAATAATATTAGCAAAATAAAATATTATTATATACTTCTCCACTATATTTATAGAGTTTATTTTAAAGAATTTCCTACTACTACTTAAGAGGTATTTGTTTAGGTAGTATATAAAGTAAGTAATAATACTGCTAGTCTAAATAGCCTTATATCTATGTTACTTATTCTTAGAGTATATCTATATCTTATGGAAGATTTAGCTTTCTCTCTGGATATTATTACCCAAGTTGAAGCTATATATAAGGTGAAAGAGGAAGTTTACTATAAGTATACTAAATACATTATTAATATTACTTTAACAAGATCTAATAACCTTAATATCTTTTATATAATAATTTTTCCACTCTAAACCTTTCTATATATAGTAAAAGAAAAAAAGCTAGTAAGGATTATATCCTCTTATTACTGTCTATAGTAAAACTTATATTCTTAAGCTACTTTATAGCCTCTAAGAGTTTTAGTTAATAACTATACAATAGTATCTTAAAGGTAATAAATAAGAAATTAATAGTAGTATAGTAATAGCTATAATTTTATAAACGTTAGTATTTATAGCTTTATATATCAACTTTCAGTTAGATTAAGAATTAATAGGTATCTCAATAGTAAATAAAAGCTTATAATTCTATATAGCTACTTCAACTTTATTTATAGCTATGTCCAAGATTCTGGATATATAGTTAATATTTTATATTATCTCTATCTTGAAGGTTAATAATATTCTTTCTCCTTAAGTAGTTGGTAATCTACTATTTTAACCTTAAGTATTTTAAATTAGGCTGGACATTTTAAGTTTTATAATATATTAATATATAGTTAACTTACTTCCTCTAGAATGTAGCTAAAAGTTTTATTTTATAATATATGTTACAGTTAAGAAGTAGTTAGAAATAATATTCTTACTTACCTTCTATATAATAGGTATCATTATAATATTAAACTTACTATTTAAGAATTTAATTAAAAAGAGAATTGAAAGTATTATTAATAATACTATTATAAGAATTATTTCATATAACCTTATTCTCTATAAACACTATTAGTATTTTAAGTTTTATATTATTTATAAGGTTAAAAATAAGAATATTAATAAAATATATAAAAAGTTAGAATTTATAATTGAAGATTTTAGATGTTATAGTAAGTTTAAGATTTTAATATAATTACTAATAGTTTAATAAAGTATTTAATAATTAATTTCAGCTATAACTTTAACTTTTCTTTAGTATGAAGATATAATAATATAGCTTTACAATTTTACTTAAGTTTATATTTAAGTTAAAATAAAGTTTATGGGATATATTGAAGCTAAGCTGCTTTTATATCTTAAAAGGTAGTATCTTCTAAACTCTATAATAGGTATTATTAAGTTACTTTATAGTTTTACTGAGGCTGCAACCTATTAATATTTAACTTACTTTATATACTATAAGAAGAAGTTATAAATAAAACCTATATCTTCTTACCTTATATATTTTAAATAATATATTTAACCTTATTAGTATATAAATTAATAATATTCTTAACCTCTCTAATATAATATTTTCTCACTGAGAGAATAAGAAACTTATAAAGGCTTATTTAAAATAAAACTGAAAATTATATTCTTAGAAACTATATTTCTTATATTTAATAGACATATTCTATTACTTTATAGTAGTTATCTCCATCTCTCCTAAATATATTAAAGATAAAAGCTAATTTATATTAATATATATATTATACTTAAGCTACTTAAGAAAATAATTATTAAATAATATATATGCAGGGTATACCTTACCTTTATATACGAACTGGAAGCTTTATTTAACCTCTTGCATATAGCGTAAAAGTAATAACCTTTAAGTAATAACGTTACTATATTTAACAAACAGCTTAAATGGAAAATAAAGTATCTTAACTAAAGTCTTAACTTTATATTACTTAATTCCTTTTAAAAATATTTCTATACTTTTATTAATAGCTTCTTTATTAATAAAACTAACTTCTTATTTTAAATAGAATTTACAATAGTTTTAGATTAAGAAACTATAACTAGTTATAGCTAATTTAACCTCTATAGTAATTTTATATACTATTTATCTACTTAAAGTAAAAAGAGTACTGGAAGTATACTTACTTTGGAAATCTATATTATAGTAATTAGTGTGAATTCTATTTATATTATAGCTATATTACTTAAAAAGATTCTTAAGTATTGAAAGCTTCCTTAAATTCTAATTATTATATATACTAACTTATACTTACTTTATAAATACCTTATAAAGCTTAACACTACTAAAGAGAAGTATCTAATGATTAATATTATAATATTAAGGTAGTTATATAAATACTGTAAGTTCTATAAAATATACTGAATTAATAATGATAATAATATTAACAATATCTTCATAAAGAATATTTTCAATTATCCTCTTAAGAGATTTATTAATTTAAACTATATAATTATTAGAATAGAAAGATATGTAACTTCAATAAAGTAAATAAATAGGTATTGAGATATTATTTAAATAAAAGAATATAGATTAAAAAAGATACTATTTTTAATATAAACAGATAGGTATTAGAATATATAGTAAAAAGAAATATTACTAACATTATTTATATTATACTATAGAATATATAGTAATTATATATACTGCTATATATATAGTAATATATTCTCTATAGCCTACTGGTTACAGATATCTAGTATTCAGTATTAGCTTTGCCTAATAGTATAGAAATTAGTAAGTAATTACTATAATATAGATTTAGAGCTTTATATAGCGCCACACGCTATATAATATAGTAATAATAATACATAATAACCAGAACACCAGTTTGCATCTATACGACGAAATTACGTACAGCGTGCGATAATTCCAACGATTGAACTAACAATTATACTTAAAGATAATATTCTTAAGTTTTACTTTAACCACTTAAGTAACTAGAATATTAACCTTATATTTAACTAATCATTCTTAAAGGTTAAAAATTACTTTGAAAATAATAAGAATTAATAATTTTACCTCTCTAATCAGTAAAATACCACCTTTTACAATATTATAACTAAAAACCATAATAAAAATAAAAAGAAGGCTTTTAAGCTTCTTATCTTAAAGTTTATATATATTTTAAAAGCCTCTTCTACTAATATCCAGATAGATAATACTCTCTACTTTCAGCTTATAAATATATATTATAATATATTAAAATACTAGTTAGCTTATTTTAACTTTATAGAAACCTTCTAGAAAGTCTATAATTAGTTACAATTTACTATAAGTAATATATTATTAATCTAAAAAGTATAATATATAACGTAGTTAATAAGTAAGCTATCCAGACAAGTAAGCTGCCTACCTAACTGCAACTACTTCATAAATAAGACCTAAAAGTAGTACTAAAACTATTAGATCAATTAAAACTACTCTAAACTATCTTCTACTAATATTTATTTATTTGCTAGATATATTTATATATTATAATCTATATTCCTACAGATATTATATTACTATTAGTTTATCTCAGTCCTCTATTAGTAATTACTACTTCAGTATATTTCCTCCTTAATCTAGATTATAACCTCCCTTTATAACTAAAAGTCCTCAGCCTTACCTATAATAAAACTCCCTCCTTATCTGAAATATATTTTCTTAGCCTTCTAGTACTAACTAAATAGGTTATTCTCCTCTTAAAGGATCTAGACCTAAGATTTTAATAAAATAATCTAGTATATTAATTTATATATCCTCTTTAATAAATACTCTATAATTTCAATAATTAAAATTAGTAAACTATTCTAATAGTAGGAAATCTTCCTTTTAATAAGTTCAGACTGAGAAGATACCTTTATTAGATTATTTAGTATCTAGGAAGTCTAAAATAGTAATATTATTAGTAGAGACCTTAGAGATATTAGAGTATATAACTCAATATTAAGTTTTAAAAGTATATTTCTAGCATTTAAAGAAAAAACCTTAGCCCCTCTAAAACCTCCCTAAATATTTTTAACTAACAGGATTAATATAAAAACCTTAAAAAATACAGAAAAGAAATTTTCCTTTATAATATAAATATTCCCCCAGTATATCTTATCTTTAATTTATCAACTATATACTATTCTCAGAGGCTTAAAATATTTAATATCTAAAAGCTAAAATAGATAAAATAAATAAGTTAGTATATAGAATATAATAATATTATTTTCCTTATAATATATCTTGAAATCTATAGAATAGTAACTTTCATACTTATTAATAATAAAAAGATAATAACTACCTTATATACATAGTTTTATATACTAATTAAAATACTAAAGTTAATCTAAGCCTCTTTTATTTATTATTTATCTATGTTTAGATATTATAGTAACCTAGTTATATAGGAGACTAGTTTCTATATACTAAAAAGAGAGGAGATATTAGTTTATAATAATAATATATAGTAGAATATTATAACCTAAAAAACTGACAGCTTAAATAACTATAACCTATTTATAATTACTAAGCTGCATTATTTTTATATTTAAACACCTTTTAGTATTTATAATAACTATTTTAGATATAATCTAGCTTATTATAAACTCAGTCTTATTAAAGTTATAAATATCTAAATTAATAATACTATATTTTGTAACTATATTCACTATAAGCTGAAACTATATATTTATTATATCTGGGTTTTCCTATTAGACCCTCTTATAGTTATACTTACGAAAAAAATATATCTAAAGGTATAATTATTACTTAATAAAGTTTAAAATTTAGTATTTCCTAACTAGAGGCGTATTATAGTCAGTAAGTAGTTAATTAGCTATATTTTCTATACTACTAATCTGAAGAGGAAATAATTAGGAATCTAGGTTAAAAATATACTTAACTAGTTTCTCCTCTTCTAATAGCTTCCGTTTTTAAGAGTTAAATATAATATCCTACTATATATATACCTTTTAATTAGGTACTTAAGATTCTCAGAGGTACTAAATAGATCCTCGCTGCTATTTAGATACTAAGTTTTAGATCTTATATAATAGCTTAGACCACTAAGATTAATTAGAATTCTTTATTTTATAATATTATTATTTTATTATAGTGTTATATAGATTGAAAGGTAGAAGATAAGGTAGTTGCAGTCTAGTAGGCAGCTTGCTTATCTAGGCAGCTTACTTATTAACCATATTATAGAATAATAAACATAACTATCAGAAGGTAGCTAAAAGCTAATTTTAAACTAATTATATATATAATTTCCCTTAAGGTAATTCTTAAGATTATAATAGTATCTATATATATATAACCCCACAGTTTAAGTAACTATTACCTACCTCTAATATCTATATATAATTATATTAATTACAAATACTATATTTATAGTAAACCCAGTTATTAATATATAAAATATATACTTCAGGAGAGATATACTTTATTTAATAAATACAAATTAACTATCAACCTTAAGGTATACTTTATAGTAGTATAATAAGTTTTTCTTATAAGCTATAAAGATATTAAAAGCCTTAATAATAATAATAACCTTAAGATTCTACCAGAAATTAATAGTGATTAATAATAATATTATTATATAATACTAAATAAATATTAATTTTAGGGAAAACTATTTTATAGAATCTATGCTAAGGATATTCTTTATATTATCTTAAAGTAAGAAGCTTGTTACGATAAATAAAGATAAAATTACTAGAATTCCCTAAACTTCAATAATAGTTTATATTCTCACCAAATATATTACTATTAGTAGTAAACTTGCAGATAATATTATTACTTCTATATATAGTTTTATACTTAAAGGCTATCATTTAAGTATAATATTTTAAGATATTTTATCTAACTAAGATATTATTAGTTTCTTAACTATTAAATACTTTCAGTTTACTATAGTAAAACAGTTAGTTAATTTCTTCATTTTCCCTATAAAGTAAATAAATTGTAATATACTTTAGAGAATCTATCTTCATTATAACAATAAAAATAGTTAATATATCTATATCACTTAGTATTATTATATTTTAAATAGTTTCTTATAATATATTCTTCCTTCTCTACCTTATAAATATAAATTACTTTAATGTTATATTTATGAATTTTTAATAAGCTTCACTAAAGTGAAAAGATTATATTTATTATTTAAAAATAGAGGTATCCATAAATACTTCTTAATAAGAAGAGTATAATTACTTTCATATACCTTATAACAGTAAAGATATGAAAACTTTACTGCTATTTTAAATATTTAGCTATAATATATCTCTTTAATATTCGTAATAAGATGAAATATCCAGTTAAATAGTATACTTTTAAGGCTTTTAAGAGATACTACTACCACTAATACATATATAATACCATTCTATTATATTGTTAATTTACTATTCAAAGCAATATTAACTTTAACTTCAAGATTATTACTAATATTATATATACTAACAACTATAATATACTCTATATTATTTATATTACTATAATTTTTAATAGTATTTAATTCTTACCTAATATGTTAGTAAGTATAATATAGAAAGCCCTTACGGTATATTAGAGTATTATATATCAGAGTCCTCTAATTCTATTATTACTAATATCAATATAATTTTTTAATCTCAAGACCTTAGATAAAAGGTAAAAACTATAGAATTATTAGCTTATATTATATCTATTAAGGTAGATAATAATATCGGTAAAGTAAAGTATTACTATATACTTATCCACTATATTTATAAATTTTACTATATAGAACTTCATATTATTATTTAAGAGATATTACTTCAGGTAGTATATAAGGTAATTATTAATACTACTGAAATAAATAACTCTATATCTATATTACTTATTTTTAAAGTATACGTACATTGTATAGAAAATTCTACTTTCTCTCGGAATATTATTACTTAAGCTTAATTTATATATAAAATTATGAAGGAAATACAATATTAATATATTAAGTATATTATTAATATTATTTTAGTAATATAGAATAACCTTAATACCTCTTATTATTATAAACCTAAGCTTTAGAGCTTATATAGAATACTGCTACGCAGGCTTTATAAAGCTGCCACCCCTATAGTTTAGTAAAAGGTTTTTACTATAAATATCAACTTTTCAAGTTTATTATAATACTATTTAGATATTACTAGGTTACCTCTTATAGCTAGCCTCTAATATTAATAAATTTCCTACCTAAGTTAAACCTAGCAGTAAACAGTAAACTAAATAGATAATATAAAAGATAATAAAGATAATAGTAGATATTAATATTATAGAATTCTTAATAGAAGTTCTAACAGACTAATAGTAGATAAACCTAACTATAAATAAAGATTAAGCCCTCTAAAAGGCTTTTAAATAACTTCAATAAAACTATAAAGTAGTTTTGCAGATTATATAGACTATTTCTTTTAAAAAAGAAGCCTCTTATAATTAATATTTTCTTTAATAGTAATAGTCTTTACTTTCTAGTATAGAAGATAACTATATAGTATAAGCTTAAGGTTAACTAGATTTTTATTAAAGAATTAGAAAACCTTTAGTAGTTTCTCTAAACTAACTTCTTACTAAAAATCTAAATGCAAATTAGTAATCTTTATATAATCTAGAGGCCTCTATATAACTGGAATATTAATATCCTCCTTTAGTATCTTACTAAATATTATAAAAACTTCCAATATAGTATTTAAGCTTTTAAGAAGATATAATACCTTCAGTAAAAGTCTAAGTAGATATTTATAGAATTGTTTATGAAATTTAACTTGGCTATAAATTAGGTAGGGGGATATGTTTAGGTAGGAAATATTTAACTAAATTACTTATAGTTAACCTTCTTCTACTAAATTTAGATAGCTACTATTAGTTATAATATTAACTAAATAGATTACTATATTACAGTTTAATATTACTATATAATTACTATAAATTTTAAGATCCTTAATATAAAGTTATGGAATTATAGTTAATTCTAATTCCAACTACAGATAGAATCCTTAGTTAATTAGAATAGAAATATAGAGATAACTAGCGTAGGTATAGCTTATATTATTCTGATACTAATATAATACTACTATAATACTAGCTATTCTTACTAAGGGGAATTAGGTAGCTAAAGCTTTATATTAGCTAAGCTTTTCTTAGTTACTATAGTAAATATATATAGGGCTTAGTAGGTAAACTTAGTGGTTCTGTAAGTCTATATACAGACTGGTGCCTATATTTACTGTAGCGTTAAAGATTATTTTATTACTAAATATAAGCTATATTCTACCTACTCTCCTATAGCTTCAAATATTAATATCCAGACTTTATAGCTAAATAAGGAAATAATAGATAATAAGGGAAAAAAGTAATTTCCCAGAAGAAACTTTCTGGGGAGTGAAGCAGTATAACTACTAGTAACGCCAGTATATTAGTAGATAAAACTAAAGAGAAATAAAGTTAAATAGATAAACTATCCTTCCTAATCTCTATATTAAAAAATAATAAATTCTCTTATTTCTATTTAAATTAATAGTAGTTATAACTATTATAAAGTAGTTAGTAAGAAGTTTGTAAAGTAGTAAAGTCTTACTATTATTAAACTTCCGCAGCCTTACTAACTAGAAACTATTCTGGATACTAGTAAGGCTATAGCTACTAGTAGCATAGCTAGAGTTTATATTAATCTAAATAGATAGGTATCTGAAACCTTATTCTATATTATTCTAGATTTAATATAGCTAGCTATTTTTAGAAAGTTATAATTATAATATCAAGAGGTTATTTTTAACCCTATAAGGAATAAAATAAGAATAAATATAGTTAGTAGCCTTATAATACTAACTATTAGAAATATTCTAAAGAATATATTAGTTTCACTAGGGGAAGATATATTATATATATTATTATATATAGTATACTAATAGGGTTAAAGATATTAATATTTATAGTATATAGCCCATAAGCTATATATTACAGAATACTACAGAAAGCTTAAGATTCCAGTGGATTTTATAGAGATTTCCCGCTGGAAATAATTAGGGAATTACTAGGATTTCCTATAGGATTTTCCTAGGATTTCCCTAGAATTTCCTATAGGATTTCCCCAGGATTTTCCTAGGATTTCCTATAGGATTCCTCTAGGATTACTCCAGGATTTCCTAGTAGAATTCCAGGAGAATTCCTGATAAAATATCTAAGAAATCTAAATAGATTCCTCCTAGGAAATAGAAGAATTATCAGCTTTTATATTATTATTTTACTAGTATTAAGATATAATAATTAATAGTATAACTTACTCTTTATTATCAGGATTTTAGTTTAGTCTGTAAATAACTAATTAATATAGCTAGAGAATATTAAATTAATAATAGAACTTTAGTATCAGTAAATACAGATTTCTCTTATTTCCTGGAAAGTTATATTACTAAGCTAGCATAAAGGTTAGTAGATAGTGGGTAAAGCTAGTATTATAATTACTTACCTAATATAACCTATATTTCTATTAAATCTATTTTAAGTAAATTAAATAATTACAGTATATAATATAGACTTACCTTTATTTTAAGAATACTTGATATAGTATAGAATTAAGCTATTAAATCTATTATTAGAAACTTTTTAAAGTTATTCTTTACTATTTACTATATATTAATTCCCAGATATATAGTTAAAATAAAAATATAAATTTAAGCTTTAGTTTTGACAGCTCATTATAAAGATTCTAACTGAAAAAGAATTAGAAAGAAACTAATATCTATAAAAGTCCTATTTATTATAAATAATTAATTATAAAATCCTTCTAAGAAACTAGTAGAACTATATATTATTATTCCAAATTCTTATTCTAGTATATTATTACTAGACTTAAAATTGGAAACTAGAGAAACTAGATTCTCTAAAAGAATAAGAAGCTATAAAGACCCCTAACTAAACTCTAGAGGCTTAAGTTTAGCTTCTTTATCTTAATTTCCACTTAGTAAAATAATCTTACCTCCTGATTCTGCAATTACATCTTTATAACCTGAAGGACTCAGGCTACTGTTCCCTTAATATAAATTACTGCTAATAGGTGAAGCTATATTAATATATCTAGAAGTAACTCTAGGAGTAATCTAACTAACAGCTAAATTAAATATAGGAATCTCTCCCTATATCTATAATAAGGATAGAAACTTTGTAATATCTCTAGATAATTATAAATAAATTATACTAGATACTATAAAATACTAAAAGCTATATATAAGTCTACCTAACTTAAGAGATTTACTATTACTAGCTTTATACTCAGGAATTTAACCTTAAATTAGAAACTAAAATCTAAAGAAAATAAAGCTACTACTTTATTATAGACCTAAACCTTAGAGTTTATATAGAATACAGCTACACAGACTCTATAGAGCTATTATCCCTATAGTTTAGCGAAGAGTTTTCACTATAGATATAAACTCTTAAAATTTATTATAATATTATTTAGGTACTATTAAGATACCTCTTATAGCTAGCCTCTAATATTAATAAATTTCCGACCTAAATCTAACCTAGTAGTAAATAGTAGACTAAATAGATAATATAGAAGATAATAAAGATAATAGTAAATATTAATATTATAGAATTCTTAATAGAGGTTCTAATAGACTAATAGTAGATAAACCTAATTATAGATAAGAACTAAACTCTCTAAGAGGCTTTTATATAATTCTAACGGAACTATAAAGTAGTTTTGCAGACTATATAAACTTCCTTTATAAAAAGGAAACTCCTTCTAATTAATATTCTTTTTAATAGTAATATTTTTTACTTCTTAGTATAGAAGATAACTATATAGTATAAACTTAAGATTAACTAGATTTTTATTAGAAGACTAGAGGAGTTTTAGTAGTTTTTCTAAATTAACTTCTTACTAAAAGTCTAGATATAAATTAGTAACTTCTATATAATCTAGAAACTTCTATATAACTAGAATATTAATATTTTTCTTTAGTATCTTACTAAATATTATAAAAACTCCCACTATAGTATCTAAGCTCTTAAGAAGATATAATATCTCTAATAAGGATCTAAGTAGATATTTATAGAGCTTTTTATTTAACTTAAATTAGCTATATATTAAATAGGGAAGTATATTTAGGTAGAGGATATTTAACTAAATTATCTATAGTTAGCTTTCTCTCACTAGATTTAGATAGCTACTATTAGTTATAATATTAGTTAAATAGATTACTATACTATAGTTTAGTACTGCTATATAATTATTATAGATTTTAAGATTCGTAATATAGAATTATAAAGTTATAACTAACTTTAATCCTAATTATAAATAGAATTCTTAGTTAACTAGAATAGAGATATATAGATAATTAATGTAGATATAGCTTACGCTATTCTAATACTAATATAATATTACTGTAATACTAGCTATCCTCACTAAGGGGGGTTAGGTAGCTAAAGCTCTATATTAGCTAAACTTTTATTAGCTACTATAGTAAGTATATATAAAATCTAGTGGGTGGATTTAGTAGTTCTGCAGACTTATATATAGATGAGTATTTATATTTACTATAGTATTAAGGATTATTTTATTACTGAATATAAGTTATATTTTACCTACCCTCCTATAGTCTTAAATATTAATATCTAGATTTTATAGCTAGATAAAAAGATTATAGATAATAAGAGAAAAGAATAACTTTCTAGAAGAAACTCCCTAGGGGGTAAAATAGTATAATTACTAGTAATACTAGTGTAGTAGTAAATAAGACTAGAAAGATATAGAGCTGGATAGATAAACTACTTTTCCTAGTCTCTATATTAATAAATAATAAATCTTTTATCTCTATCTAAATTAATAGTAGTTATAACTGTTATAAAGTAGTTAGTAAGGAGTTTATAAAGTAGTAGGATCTTACTATTATTAACTTCTTATAGTCTTACTAATGAGAAACTATTCTAGATACTAGTAAAACTATAGTTATTACTAGGATAGCTAGAGTGTATATTAATTTAGATAGATAGATATCTAAAGCTTTATTTTATATTATCTTAAATATAATATAACTAACTATTCTTAAGAAACTATAGTTATAATACTGAGAGGTTATTCTTAACTTTATAAGGAATAAGATAAGAATAAATATAATCAGCAGCTTTATAATATTAACTATTAATAATATTCTGAAGAATATATATATAGAGGAATTTACTAACTTTATTAAACTATTAGTAATTATATTAGCTAATATAAGAGAGAGAGATTATAAATAGATAGTTACTAACTTAGTATAAATTAATATAATCCTTACTACTATATTACTAGTAACTCTAAAGTAGCTAGTATTTAGTTTACTAAAGATCTATATTTTTTATAAACCTATTTAATAAAGAAAAAGCTTCTAGTTTTTTATTCTGCTGAGGGATCCTTAATTATTATATATAGCTTAAAAAGAATCTAAATAGAATTAAACTAAATCCACTTTAGAAACTACTTTATAATATACTATTAGAGTATCTTTTTAAAGTATAGTATTAGGTTACTAATTTAATAGATAAAAGCTCAATATAGACTAGCTTTTTAACTATAAAAATATCTATCTTTCTAGTTAAGAAGCTAGGAGGAAAGTAGTAATTTTATATTAACTATTATACTCCTAATACTATTAGGATTTATAATTACTATTTCTTACTATTAACTAAAGAAATATTTTACTTATTATCTAAAGTAAAATAGTTTATAAAAATTAATATTTAGGTAGCTTTCTATAAGATTTATATTATAGAGGGGGATAAATATAAGATAGCTTTCTAGATATATTTTAGCTTATTTAAGTAACTAGTTATATCTTTTAGATTAATTAGTATATTTACTATATTTTAGTAATATATTAATAGGATACTTTAGAATATTCTTAATAATTTCATTATAGTATACTTTAATAATATCCTTATTTATAACTATAAGTTATAAGCTAATTATAAAGTTAAGATTATTTAGATTCTAAGGTACATAAAGGAAGTTAGTTTATATTTAGATCTAGAGAAATATAAACTTTTAGTATAGAAAACTAAATATTTTAGTTTTATTATTAAGGTGGGGAGGAAGATATAATATAATTCTAAGAAGA
The DNA here is from genome assembly GCA_001693025.2 of Colletotrichum lindemuthianum. Classification (NCBI taxonomy): domain Eukaryota; kingdom Fungi; phylum Ascomycota; class Sordariomycetes; order Glomerellales; family Glomerellaceae; genus Colletotrichum; species Colletotrichum lindemuthianum. The sequence goes on along the minus strand of MASP02000998.1, from coordinate 12,995 downwards.
TTAAAGTTATTTAGAAGTAAGAGGTTTCTAAGAATATCTGGAGCGTCTGAAGCTTCTTTAGATTTATAAACTTCTACTATAACTTAGTAAATTACTTCTTTAGTCTAATAGAGCTTCTTATATAACTAATATACGAAGAAATCTTATTTTAGTGGAATAAAATTTATAAGGAGGTATTTAATATTCTGAAGATTATATTTATATTAAAGTTAGTTATAATTTAATAGAATTTAGAAAGATTTATAATAGTAGAAATAGATTATTCTAAAGTAATACTAAGAGGTTACTTATTATAGGAGGATGAAGAGAATATCTTATAAGTAGTAGTTTTCTATTTAGCCTGATTAGTTTCAGTTTAATAGAATTATATTCTTTATAATAAGAAACTATTAATAGTTATATTATATTTAAAAGTATAGTTAGTAGATTTATAGAGTATAGTATAATTCTTTACTATCTTTACTAACTATAAGATTGCAGAATATTTTATAAGCTTAAAATCTATCTTAAAGTAATAAGTTAAGTAGGCTGAGATTCTATTAGAATTTAGTTTTATTTTAAAATACTACTTAAGCTACCTTACGGAGCGTCTAGACTTTCTATTAAAGTAAGGATAATATAGTATTACTAAGCTATAACTTCTAATATAAATTCTCCACTCTCTGTAAGTTAATATAATAAATATAGTTAGATTACTTTCTATAATTTTAATCTAATAGATAGAAATAAATAGAGATAGAGAAGAATCTATATTGATAGTTAATAATTGATAATGAAGTATTACTCAACTACTAGATAGACATATAATATTCTAGAATACTATACTATTAATATTCTAGAACTAAGAGGTTTTAGTAATATTAATATATAAAATCCGCTGGAATATAGTCTAACAGGTAATATAAATATTCCCTCTAGAAGTAAATATAAGGATATAAGTAGCTAATTACTTAGTAAAGTTAGATAGTATACTATTATATTAAGATAGAATTTAGATCTCTAAATATAAGCTGCTAACTATAGTGATCTTTTAAATAGTTTATAACTCTCCTATCTTAAATTACCCTAATATTAACTTAATACTTTTAATATCTTTATAGAATTAGTATTAGAATAGAATATTAAGGGATATAAAGTAATTTATTAAGGTATATAATATCTACTAACGTTCTTATAAGAGTTAGAGTTACTACTAGGAATTCTTATAGTTCCTCTTAATTCCTAATAGATTCTAGTTCTAAATTTTAATTAACTTTATAATAAAGTTACTTTCTATTATAGAGAGTGATTCTAGGTTTCTAATAGTTATTACTAATTAGTTTTCTAAATATATTTAGTTTAGTTAGAAGCTATAATATTTATATTAGTAGAAGCTTATATAGAGTATTTCCAGAATATATAATAATAGTTTTATAGTTTCTCTATATTAATTATTACTAACTGAGAGTCTAACTAAATTAGTATCTTTTAGTTAATATTATATTAGTTTACAGAAGTTAAATAACGTTTTTTAATATTATTCTACCTCTAGATAGATAGTAGTATAGAATAAGTGATATTTAAAATTTAAGTATTCCTATAGATATTTATTATTTATTTACAGATAGACTAGCTATTATATATTACTATATACTAACTAGTATTTAATAATAGGAATATTTCCATAATTAAAGTAAATTCTAATAAGTTTCTAAATAACTTTAAGGTAATATTTATCTTACAAAGTATAGTAGAAGGATTCTCTATAAACTTAGACTTAGAATAGATTTTAATATTTCTCACTTACTTTAAGGAGAGTATAATTTTAGCTTAAACTATAATAATTTATATCCAGTAGTATAATAAGATAGAGGTTAATAGAATATAATAAGTAGTAGAGAGGTTTTAAGTTAGTAATAAAATTCAGCTTTCTTTATAATATATTAAGATAAATTAGTTAGGTAAGAAGTTTAACTAAGTAGTTTATAAATACTATATTACTAATATACTAAGTTTAATTAATATTATATTAGATATTCCCCTTAGTATTTACTTAATATTCTATATTAATCTTATTAAATAGACTGAAAATATCTCCTTACTTTTATAATATTATATAGATATCTATTTTAATCTTATTTTTATTTTAGTAAGGGAGGATAGTAAGACCTAGGAGAAATATACAGTTAAGAAGATTTTTATAGTAAAGAATATTTTAGAGTAGAAGTAAAACTGAAATATATTAGTTAAATAGAGAAGTTATAATATACTAACTTAGGAATTCTTAGAGAGCTTAATTAATAATAAAGTAGTATTATATTTTAAATTATAATATAGAAGTATTTATAAAAATAATAGACTAATATTAATTTACTAATAATAGAAAGTTATATAGACTATAAATAGAGTGTAAAATAACCTCTAAATTATATAAATATAAAACTATAAAATCACTTCTTAATAAAAGAATTATTATTCTTTTTTCTGTTTTTTATTATATCTATAAACTTCTCCTTATTATCTTTATCCTCCTTATTATTATTTTTAATAGGGATAGATATAGTTAACTATTACCTAAGATATTATTAGTGGGAGTGGGAAGTAGTAAGGATATAGAAGTAATAAATAGGTAAATTAGTTTCAGTAGAATTAAGAATTTAGTTATAGTAGTTATAGACGGTAATATAGCTACTAGAATATATAATAGTATCCTACTAGAAAGATATTAGTAAAATAGTTTAAGAAAGAAAAGAAAGAAAGGAAGGAAAGGAAACTTACTATTTTCTATATATTATTACTAAGGTTAGTAATTACTTATTTAGAGATAAAAGTAGTAGTAGGCAGAATATTACTTTTAGTATAGAATAAGAAGGTAGTAAGTATAATAGTGATATAAGTAGGGAATATCTACTAGATATAATAGAGATATTTATTATAATATTAAACTATAGTAGAGAAGTTAAGTAAAAAGATAGTAGTATAGTAACTTTTAGAGCTACCTTCCTTATTAGTACTATGAGTGGCGGAAGTAGTAATATAATTACTATAAGTAATTTAATAGTTAATTTAGTAGCTAATAGTATATAACTTAGAACTAGTAGTAAAGAGATATAATCTCTACTTATATTTTAACTTTATTACTAAATATTTATAGTAAAAGTAATTCTAATCTAGAATATAATTCTAGGTGAGGTTACTCCTATTATATTTAGAGTGATAGTTAAAGTAGGTAGACTTAACTATTTAGGGAGGTTAGTTTTCTTTATTATTAGAATTACTTTTAATAATATAGTTACTATAGATATAAAAAGTAGGTTTATAAGGGGGGATATAGTAGTTAGAATTATTATTAGGAAGACTAATATTAATAGAAGTAGTAACTAATATAATAGAGGGAAGTAATAATAATAGGGAAATAGAGGTAAAATAATAGTAAATTAGTAATATTATAGAAAGTATAGTAAGGGGGTAAGTAGATTATCTAAAGAAAAGAAAGGATAGTTATAATATAGGAGGGAAAAGTATATCTTATAATTATAGAGGGGAGGAGGATTATAATATAGAATTACTTAGGGAATAATCTGGGGGATAGTAATATAAATGTTTCTATTAGCTAGACTATCTAATATTAGAGGAATATATTTTTCTATTAGCTGAATTTACTTAGGTAATTAGGTAACTAGTAATATAGCTATAAAGCTATTAATAATTATTATTACTATAGTAATAGAGGGAAAGTTAGTAGGAGGTATATTATAGACCTAAACCTTAAAGCTTATATAGGATATAGCTATATAGATTCTATAGAGCTACTATTCCTATAGTTTAGTAAAGAGTTTTCACTATAAGTGTAAATTCTTCAAGTTTATCATAACACTATTTAGGCACCACTGGGGCACCTCTTGTAGCCAGCCTCTAACACACCTGAATTATTTATAAATCTACCTCCAGATTAACCTCCTAATCCACCTCCTAATTTACTATCTAATTTACCTCTAAACTTAAGTAATAGTTAGAAACCTATACTTACTCTTTACTAAACTTATAGAACACTCTAGTTTATATAATAAGGTAAATTACTAGAATTACCTCTAGGATTACTATTATTCATCCTAATAAAAGATAAAAGTAATTTAGAAATTGACTTACTAAATATAAACTTTAAGGAACTACTATAGACTTATAAATTGAAGCTAGAGGAAATTAGATTCTTTAATTCTCCTAATAGATATAATCTTTCTAGAGAATTCTATATAAATAGTATTAAGAAAATCTATATAAGTATAAAATAATTTATTAAAGTGGTAAAACTTTATATAGATAACTTTAGTTACTACTACTTAACACTTATTTAAAATATATTCTAATATCTTTATAGAACCACTTATAATTAATAGATAATAGATTTTAGTGATATAATAAGAAGAAATTTAATATTATTAATATAAACTAGATAACTAAATAACCTTTCTTAAAATAAAATTTAAGGTTCCTATTTAGGCTACTAAATAAAAACTTATGAAAATCCAATATACTATAAATAATATTTATAATAAACTAAACCTAAGGATATTTATCACTAAAGTTACTAGTCTAATAAAGTAAGCTTAATATTATAAATTATAAACTCTTAATGTAATTTATAATAAACTGGATTCTAATCTAATTATAGGAATTCCAAAACTATAATTAACTATTAAAAAAGATAAATAAATGAAGTTTATTATAGATTATTAGAATATATAAGTAAGAAATATAATTTCCAGTGGATAGAATAACCTGAAAAGAAAATTAATACTAAAATAATATAATAAAACCTTCTAAAACACTATAAATCGCAGAGATTAATCCATAGATTAGCCTTCTAAAATCCAAAATAATCTAATAATCTAATTCTCTCTAAAGCTAAATTGCTTTAATTAACTATAATATATAGCTAAGGAAGTAACCTACTTTATTAACTAATTTAAAGGTAAATCCTCTAGTAATATAGAATTCCCTTCTGTGAGAAAGAAGTAGAATAAGCTTATAAAATAATATAATTAATTTAGAAGAATAGGCTAGAATATGAAATTAGGAAAATTTACCTATAACTAATACTTCAAACTGGATCCTACTCATAAGACTAAATTATAAACCTTTATAAATATCTAAATATCTAATCTAGATAGTTATGTTAACCATAAAGTTAAGAAAGATATAAAGGAAAATATCTGGAAATAATATAGTATATATATTACTAATAATAATTATAAATTATCTATTAATTCGAAAGATAGTACTCCAGAATCTATATAAGAAGATATTAATATAGTTTCTAATGATTATATTTTAAGTAACTATTAGGAACCATTAGAATACTAAGATAACTTTTTTATTTCAGTAGGATATTCTATCTGTATTAACTAAGAGATATAAAATATAAAGAAAGAAAATAATATTACTAAAAATACTGAAAGAAGATTAAATCCTCCTGGGAAAATAGTTTATTAAAATTGAAACCCCCTTTGGTAATAATATTATTAGCTACTTTATATTAAAATACTTATACTTATATTAAGATATAAAATATACTAAATAGTATTACGTTTAATATATATATTAATACTGAAGCTACCAGATTCCTTATTTGAAAGAATACTCTGAATTCATTACTAAACTACTAATTCTTTCTGAATCTGACTATATTCCTATTAGAAGTAGGAACCTTAAAAGCTATATAATAGGTAACATTTTCGTTATTCTATTAAGGAATAACTAATAATATACTGAAAGTTACTAAACTTAATCTTAAAGTCTAGGTAGTTAATAAGCTTAATACTAGGATTCTTATAGGCTAGGAATTTAATATTCCTAATAGAGTTAATATTCTTAATACTAAAGAAATTATTAAAACTAACTAATATTAAGGCTTTAAACTTCCGGTACAAATATATGCTAAAAGAATACCTCATATTTATCCAGTAAAGTTAGCCAGAAGTTTAATAATGTTTCTAAAAACCCTGGTATATATTCTAATTGATATATCCTAAAGTTTAAAACCAATATACTTATATTTCAACCTATTCATAATAGTATAATTTATATAGTAATAAATTAATAACTATTAGTAGCTATATATAACTACTTATTAGAGAACTAGAAGATTACTAAAAACTCAAGAATTAGATATATTTCTACTAACTATTATAAGGAAAGAACAACATATAATATAGAAGAAAATAAATATATACTCTTTAATTATGTTGATACTAAAAATCCTCACTTAGTTATTACTAATAAATTATATTAAGACTGAAAGCTAGGTTTAAAATTTAACTTCAATAAGAATACTATGCTTACACTATAGAAAATAATAATTTATAATTACTTAAAAAGGTTTATCTAAAAGATCTCTAAAACTATTACAAAGCATCTAATTCTGTAGATACTAGAAGGTTAAATTAATATAGAGAAATATAAAAAGATTACTATACTACTAGTAGATAACTACTATAAAAAGAAAATTATATAATATCTATATCCAGTAAGTCTGAAAGATGAAAAGTTTCTAGATAATAAACTTAACAGAATATATAAAAGAAGTTAGTTTAAATAAGTTAACTTTCACATAGTATTTAAAGCTTTAATCTTTATAGTTTAGAGAATAGTAAATAGAAAGAAAAAGGTATAAATAGTTATAAATCTGAGAATACTTAATAAAGTTACTATTCTAGATACTTACTCTATACTACTCTAATCTGAGATTATATAGAAACTCTATGGAAAGGAATTTATTATAGTAGTTAACGCCAGATAATACTTTCACTAAATACCAATTATTAAAGAATATTAAGAATAGTTAATAATTATTAGCTATTAAGACTAAGAAAAACCTATAGTAATACTAATAGAATTCAGAAACTTACTACTTTATATTTAAAGATTTATAAATAAAATCCTCAGACTACACTAAACCTTTACCTAAATATTTATCAATAATATTATAGTTACCTCTAAAATAGCAGAATAATATTATTAATAATTAAATACTATCCTTAATCTTTTTAACTACCAAAACCTAAGATTTTCAGGAAATACATACTTTATTATATTCCCTTCAGTTAAACTATTAGGTTTTGAGATAAATAGCTTCAGATGTTTAAATACTAAGAATTAAACTTAAAGCCTTAAGAATATTAAGTTTCCTAAGATCTTAGTATTACTTAAGAAATTAATAGAAGTAACTAAATACTTACAGTATCTTATATCTAAATATACCTCCAGAATTAAGCCTCTCTACAATAGGAAAATAAAGCTACTAATCTAAGAATATAAATAAGAAATTATAATAAGCTAAAAATGAAAATATTACTATTCTAAGATAACTTCTAACCTAATTTAGGAAAAAGAAATAACTTTAAAGATATTAAGTTAGTATTTACCACTAAAACCACCTTAATTCACTATAATCCTAACTAAATATTATTTAGATAAGTTAATACCTCTTGAAAATACAAATATAGTATTCTTCTTTTCTATGTAAAGAATAAAGAAACTAATTAGAAACCTGGAAAATAAATACTATATACTTCAGTCTAACTAATTATCTATATTAGCTATATACTTACTAGCGTTAAAATATTATACTAGCTAACGAAACTTAAAGTTATATATTTAGCCTAAATTATTTACAAAACTAGAATACTAATTTAATTAGCTAGGAAAACTCTATCTATTATACTAATAAACTATATATCTACTCTAGGTATAATAATTTAGATAACCTTTTTTATAACGGACAGAAAGAAAGTTAACTTAGGCCTTATTTTAGTAGCTAAATACTTTTCACAGTTTCAACTAAAATACTACTATATCCCTAGAAATATTAATATTATTCCAGATATACTATCTAGGATATAAATAAGCTATAAACTAACTTCAGAAGATAGAGAACTAGATAAAATATAAAATAACTAGGCAGTCTATATAATAATAGAAATCAAATTAAATTAAGCTACCAGGAAGAAGCTAAGGGAATTATATTTTACTAACCTAAAGCTTAAAAAAACTTATAAATAACTTTAATAACTTAAGAATTTAAATAAATTATCTTTTAAGATTTCTAATAAACTGCTATACTTTATTAAATATTTAGAATAATAAAGACTTTATATTCCTAATTCTATAGCTAGATAATTTATTAAGTTTTGATATAAAATTAATTACCACTAAGGAATATAGAAAACCTAATATAATATATCTTTAATGTATATAATTCTATAACTTATAAAAAAGATTATACAATTTATTAAATATTACCTAATATATAGTTCACTATTCAAATTAAAAAGAAATCTATTAGGAGAACTATAACTAATTCTATATCCATTAATACTATTTTATATTAATACTATAAATTTTCTTATAGAATTACTAAAAGTATCATTAGATCTTTCTTTTTAGAAACTTACTAAATTCCTATTATATAACTTATTAATAATAGTAACAGATAAGTTTTCTAAGGTTATACTATTAATTCAAGAATATATAATATATATCTTTACTAACTAGGTAAGAATTCTACTCTAGTTACTTTATATAAGAAACTAGGAAATTTCTAAAGTAATTATCTTAAATTATAACTCTAAATTCTTATCAGAATTCTGGAAATTAATATAGAAAACCCTAGATACTAATCTTTACTTCTAAATAGTATATTATCTATAAACTAACGGACTTTTAGAATAGAAAAACTAAACTATAGAAATAATAATCTATATATTTATATTTAAAAATCTGGAGAAATTATAAACTGATTTCCTAATATTAATATAATTCCCCCTAAATAATAACTTAGTAGATATAATATTTAAAACTTTAAATAAAACTCTCTTTAAACATAAATTTAACTTACTTCTTAACTTACTTCCTAATATAAACTTAACTGTTTTATATAATATTATTTAAGATAAAGTATCTTTTTTAATTATATAAGTATAAGTATTTATAAAAAAGTGTTTAACTGTAAGTATAGACTAGTAGTATTTACCTTAGGAGATTATATATATTTTTAACTTAGAAAAGACTATTAACTTCCTAGAAACTAGTTAGTAAAAACTTCTTCTCTAGAACCTAAATTAACTAGAATACTAGAAAAAGTGAGAAAACTTACTTATTGTCTGAATTTACTACTAACTATAAATATTCACCCAGTTATTTTAATTACTTATCTGAATCCTACAGCTAATTTCACAACAAATCTATATAAATATACTGTAATATATATTAAGTCTGTAAAACTTATTAATATTTATAAGGATAAATTCTGAAATCTATTCTAATATTATAAAATAAAGAGAATCTTAGAAAAAAGGGTAGTATAATTAGAAAGAGGAAAATCTAGAGTTTAAAACTTTATTAAGTGGAAGAATTAACCTAATATTTATAATATATAGATAGATACTAATATTATAGAAGTAAAGGAAATAATTAGGGAATTTAAAGAAAAAGAAGCTTAAAGAAATAACTAGCTAAAAAAGCTAAAAGAAAATAAGAAACTATTATTAAACTAATATTTAATATCTATACTAGAAGAATAGCTAGAAAAAACCAGAAATAAAGTTATAGAAATAAAATTAAGAAGAAATATCTCTAACTAACTCCAGAAAGATATAATTACTAATATAATTTCTCTAAAATCTCCAGAAAATCAAAAAGCTTAGAAATAGGAAATCTTCAGAAGATCTCCAGGAAATCAAAAGGCTCCAAAACTAGGAAATCACTATAAAATCATAAAATAATCTAATAGGAAAGAATAACCTAATTCTATTTGAAATTATAGTATCTTCCTTAGATAATTATAATAAATAAAATTATATATAAATTACTAGGATAATAATACTATTTAGTAACTATATTCTAAATAACCTACTAAAGTAAGTAAATAGAGGGTATTTTACTATATAGGAAACTTTCCTATATTCTTTCTGATAAAATAACTATTAGGAAGTATTATTACTAATATACAGAATAAAGGTAGATATTTTCCTTATTTATTAATTTCTCGAAATATATTACTTCTTATATTCTCCTATACTTTCTTACTTCTATTATAATATACTAATATTTTATACTACATACTACTTACTTTTACTAATTAAAAGATAAGATCTAAATAAAACTTTAGTATAATCTATTTTCTAGTAGTAAGAAAGATAAAAATCTAATATTTTTTAACTACTTCTAAATACTTACTATTTATAGTAGAGAATTATCTATCTCTAAATATACTAAATCTAAGAGTAACTAGTTTAAAACTTAGAATAATACTAATAAGTAAACTTTTTAGTATTATTAAGTTACTATAATTTCTAAGGGAATTATATTTTCCTTTAACCTAATTTAGAAGAATACTATCTTTATTATAGATACTAAATTTAGCTATAATAATAATATTAAGGTAACTAAGTTTACTTTTCTTACCTTTTCTTAATTATCTTTTTATTATAACCTTAATATATAAGCTATTTCATTTTATCAAAATTAGCTAATTTACCTTAAACCTTAGAACTTTACCTGAAGATCTACTAATAATTTAGACTATATTTTAATTACTAATTATAATTACCTCTGTCTATAATCTATATAGTTAGCTACTAATTTCACTATAACTTATATAAGAAATATAGCTAGTAGATTCCTACTTTATATATAGAATCTAGTAATCTCCACTCCTTCTACTTACAATTAGAAATCTGCAAATATATACTTCATCCAGCTAGGAAGCTAGTAGTAACTAATTATTCTTAAAGCTAATATATAAAAAGAGAAAATCAAGAAAGTAATATAATAGGTAAATATTATTACTAAACTTATACAAAAATAGAAAGATAGGAAAATCTAATTAAGATAGCTTGGAATAATATAAATATATTATTTGATAAAATATTTAATATTCTAGAAATACTAATAATCCTACTATTTTTACTTCATATTAAGAATAATTCTAACCTCTATATATCTAAATATATTTTAAAGAGATAATCTAGCTAGAATAGCTTTAACCTAATAAAATATATTAAGTTTAATAAATTTAACTAGAATATTTAATAAAATCTCTAGTTAGCTTAATAAACTTTAGCTCCTAACTTTAGACTGAATAATATCTAACTAGTATCTACTTCTAGCCTAATTAACTAAATTAATTAACTTACTGCAGTTAGCCCAGGCGAAATATTAACTAGTAAATAGGAAATTAAGGTTAATAAATTAATTATTACTTATTTATCAATATAAGCTAATTCTTTAGATTATTAGCGGAAAGCTAGTTAGGTGTTTCTGAAATAACTTCTATTTCTTAGCTAACTAACTAATAATTAAATACTTTATAAACTTATATATTAATATTATATATAAGAATAACTATCTAAAGATAGTTTCCCTAAAATTCCTAATAAATATCCTCTATATTCTCTGTAAATTTACTAAAGTTAACTATTATAAGGTTAAAGAAATATACTAAAGCTATTATACCTAAGAAAACAAGGAACTCTTTCTTAGTAAATTCAACTTTATAGACTATAATAACTTTATAATATTTATAGCTAATAACATTAGTTTCCTGCGGAAATACTTTATTATAGTTATATACTTCTTATTAACTAATTATATCAATACTTAGATTATCTAGAATATTAGTAATAAAGAGATCTTTATTCTTCTCAAAATAACTAAGGAAAACTATATTAACTAAATTAAAAGATAATATAAAGAAGTTAAGTAAATTATTATTTAAAAAAGAGAATACTAGGGATAATAGAAAGAATACCAGAAAGGAATATAGTTAAGAGAGGATAAATATATTAAGATTTAATTATTAAATTTAGTATTTTTATAAAACCTTACTCTAAAGTTATACTAATATAGTAGACTATATAAAATTATTTTAAATTTCTATATTTTAATTCAATTCTACTGAAATCTATTTACTTTACTTTCCTATAATTTCTAACTAGTTAATTTATTTTAAGGAGGAATCTCCTTATTTATTTACTTAAGTAGAATTCCTTCGCTATAGTTAATAATTAGAGTGAAAACCTTTTATAACAGGTAATTATTATAGAATACTATAGAAAGCTTAAGATTCCAGTAGATTTTATAGAGATTTCCCACTAGGAATAACTAAAAAATCACTAGAATTTCCTATAGAAGTTCCCTAGAATCTTCCCAGAATTTCCTATAGAATTTCCCTAGGATTTCCCTAGAATTTCCTATAGGATTTCTTGAGAATTTCTCTAGAATTTCCTGGTAGAATTCTAGGAGAATTCCTGATAAAATATCTAAGAAGTCTAGGTAGATTCCTTCTAGAAAATAGAAGAATTATTAACTTTCATACTATTATTTTACCAGCACTAAAATACAACATTATATATAGGCTAAATCTAGATACTCTAGGTCATTAGTTACTAATTACCTAGCAGCTAGTAATAACTGGTAGTTAGTTATTACTAATAGCAGTAATCTCCGCTATTAGGCTATACTATATAGTTGGTATATTATAAGGCTCTAATAGCTTTATAGTTATTATACTACTAATATTAATAAACTTTCTCTTTACTTTTTAACTATAGTATACTATACCCCTATCTATAAGGTAAAATTAATTAAATAATCTATACTTTTTAACTAGATAATCTTCTGAATTCCTTCTTTTTATTCTAAATAAGTAATCTATCCCTCTATATAAACTATTAAAATAGGCTATAGCTGAGAGGGCCCATCTGAACTAAAACTAACTAACCACCCCCAGCCATGAAGCCTGAGAGAAGCAAAAACAGATAGAAAATATTAAAAAAATATTTTAAAACCGTAGAATTGTATTCGCAGATCTATAGTCTAAAAGCTAAGCTGATCTGAATAGTAGGTTTTGGATTCTGGAGAGAAGAGAAGTTGATTCTTTCTATCTGTCTGTGATAAACCTAGCTATTTATACTTGTGAGGCCACTTATGTTACGTAAATAGGCCTGTTTACAGGC
>MASP02000996.1:0-55311 GCA_001693025.2 Colletotrichum lindemuthianum | reverse complement strand
TAGAATATTCCACGGAATATTCAGCCTGTAGGTACAGTACTACTATAGGGTAAACACCTATAGCCTAGTATTTCAACATTTTTTAAAAAATACAAATACAAATATATATATTTATATTTACTGTATTTATATTTTTGAAATATCCTGCCAGCTACTATAGCTATAACTTAAGGCTAACTACAGGAGTTAGTAGGAATAAAAAGGCTGAAATTATACTTTAGCAGGTAATATATCCACTAATAAGTATAATAGAAAGTAAGCTATTAGTTCCTCCTATTAATAATAATATAGATATTATAGTCTATATTAATAAGCTTATTAATAAAGTAACCTCTATTAATTCTAATTTAAATAGTAGCTAACTACTAGTTACTTCTATCTAACGTAGTAGTTTAACGTCTGGCTGGTATTTACTATTTTGGTGAGTATAGTCGGTTTGAATCCTGCGATAGGTAACTGCAACCGGTAGTTATAGTATATCTTTCGGTTATAAAACTAAGTATAGTAACTACTATTAGCTAGTAGTATCTACTACTAGCTATTAGCAGCTGGTAACTATTAATAGCTAGTAATAAGTATAGTCAGCTGCCAGTATATATTATATAACCTCTATTATAATTCTTAAAAAGTAACTATAATGAATATAAGCTTATATCTTCACTTTATAATATATCTTCCGTATTTATTAGTTATTATATTAACTAATTACGTTTGCCGCCTAAGGCTTTCTCTATTCAAATAGTTTCTTAGCTTCAGCTTATCTATAGGGTTTATAAGGTAAAAGCTAACTATTATATATAACTACCTAAAATAGAACCCCAAGAGGCACTATAATTTAAATAGTCAGAAACCTTCAATATAATTAAAACTACCAGTTACTTACCTATTTCTTTTTCTATTATCTCTTCTATTTTATTACTTCTATCTTAATTAACTCTCGAATTTAATTTTACTTTAAAGTTATTTTCTTCTAAACTCTTATTATTACTAGGTAAGGTAATATCCCCCAGTTAAAGGAATTATAATAAAATATTTAGTTTCCACTATTCTATTTCCCTAGCTGCAGATAGCTGCATCAATTTAAGGGGAATTTCGGTTTTATTATAAAGGATATAGAAAAGTAGTAGATTATAGAATACTTAGCTTTTAGCCTTCTATTTCATTCTATCTTCAAGAGGTTTATAAGGATTCTTAACCCTATAACCTTGGTGGTTACTTTCAGCCACTATAGATTACTACTATAAAGTCTTCCTCCACTATAGGGTTAAATGTTATAACCGGAGGTATAATTATCCATAAGAATAGGTAATTCCATTACTATTTAAACCAGTTACAAGCTAGTATTAGCATAGATACTATTCCAAGAAATAATTTACAGTTAGAACTATATATAAAGTAAAAAGCTTAAATACCACTATAGATATAAAGTAAAAGGAACTAAATATTATTATTAATATTTCCCTTATATAGAAATTTTACCTTCCACTAGTTAATAAGTTAAAGAGATATATAAGGAAATATATTACTAATTTATTACTATATAATATCTAGGAGGTAGCTATTCTAACTCTGGAAGTTAGTAGCTATATATAGAACATTTATACTTATATTATAGAGGATCTTTAGTTACGTTTATATTTTAGGTAGCTAGAGATAGAGAATAATTATATTATTTATATTATTGAAGCTTAATAGATACTCTATAGGAAGAATAATATAATAGCCTATCTGAAGTATTAGAATAAGCTAGTATAACTTAAGGAGATCTAGTTAGCCTACCTACTTAATACTAATTTATTTATATTTATCCATCAGTATATTATATAGTATCTTAGTAAGGTATGAAGTTTCTATTAGATTATATTTATTAGTTTAGTGTATATTAAAACAATATTAGCTTTAAAAGTAAAGGTAAATCTAAGGGATTATATTTTTATAAATATTTCAAAGGAATTTCTGGATTTCTTCTATCTAAGTTTAGTATATTAGTTACTGCCCAGTTAACTAGAATTAATTTACTAGATTTGATTAATTTCTAATAATAAGAAATAGAAAGCAGACCTTCTATAGAGCTTTCTTTAACATAAATTATAAAAGAAACTTCTAATATATAAGAAGACTCTGGAGGATTTACTTAATAAGAAGTTTATTAAAGTAAGTAGCTTCTTTACTAATACTTCAGTCTTTTTTATAAGAAAGTTAGAGGAAGAAATATACTTCTATATAAGTTATAAAGTTCTTAATATAATTATAAAGAAGAATTATTACCTTCTTCCTCTTATATTAGAAACCCTCTAGAGGGTTACTATAGCTTACTGGTATACTAAGTTTAATATTATTACTATATTTTATAAGATTAGAATTAATAAAGTAAACTAGAAGAAAATAGGTTTTTGAATATATTATAATTCTTTTAAGTAGATAGTATATTCCTTTAAACTTACTAATATTTCCATTATATTTTAATAGTATATAGTGTTGAATATCATAACCGGGGGTATAATTATCCACGTAAATTGGGAATTTAATTACTATTAAAACCAGTTGTAAGCTATTATTAACATAAATACCATTACTAGGTAAATTTTACAGTTAGAATTATGTATAGAGTGAAGAGCTTAAATACTACTATAGATATAAAGTAAAAGTAACTAAATATATTTTAAAAGTATATTAAAAGCTACCTATGATAGGTTTCAGATAATCTTACTATAATATATATTAATAATGTTTTATTTCCTATTTAATATGGTGGTTTAACGTCTGGCTGGCTCTTACCATTTTAGCAAGTATAGTAGGTTTAAATTCTGCGATAGGTAACCGTAAGTAGTAGTTATAATATACCTTCCAGTTATAAAACTAAGTGTAGTAACTACAATCAGCTGGCGGTATCTGCTAATAGCTATTAATAGCTGGTAACTATAAATAGCTGGTAATTATTAATAGCTATTAACTATCAACAGTTAATAATAAATATAGCCAGCTAGTAGCTAAAGTTATATAATAACTAATTATAATTCTTAAAGAGTAATTATAATAGATAAATTTATATCTTCTCTTTATAATATATATCTTTCTATTTATTAGCTATTATATTAACTAACTATATTTACCACTTAAGGTTTCCTCTATTTAAATAGTTTCTTAGCTTCAGCTTATCTATAGGGTTTTTAAGGTAAAAGCTAACTGTCGGATACAACTACCTAAATGGAACCCTAAGAGGTATATAATTTAAAATAGTTAGAAACCTTTATATAACCACCATAATATTTCTATTTATACTAGTAGCTTATAAAGGTAATACAAGGAGAAGGTTTACTAAATACTTAGCTAACTTACTAATATAAACTTAAAGTTAGATTCTAAAAAGTATAAATTCTCTATTACTATAGTTAAGTATACTAAGTTTATTATATTAGCTAGAAAGAATTTCTCTTATAATTTAGAAAAGTTAGAGGTTATTACTAATTAGCTTTCCCCTAGTTTACTAAAGAGTATTAACAGTTTCCTTAGATTTGCAAATTATTATAATATTTTTATATTATAGTATAATACTATTATAAAGTTTCTAGAATGTCTAATTTAGAAGCTTATTTCTTTCCACTGGAAACTAAAGTAGTAAAAAGCTTTTCTTATACTAAAATATCTTTTTATTATAGAATTAGATTTATAGATATTTAATTTTAATATCTTAATAATAGCGGAAACTAACGTTTTTGGATTTATTCTGGAAGATTTATTAATTCAAGATAGTAAAACTGAAGTAAGATATTTAAAAACCTTCCACTTTTAATATTCAATTTCCGCGAAATTTAATTACCTAATTTGAAATAAGAAACTTCTTATAATACTAACTTACTTATAGATATAGAGGGTAAAGTTATAAAATATTAGGAAGTTTAAGGTTTTTATTTATTATAAGGATTTTAAGTATTCTATAAAGAAATAATAACTTATAAAGAGGTAAAGGTAATAGGTGGAGAAGTTATTTTCATATAGTTTTTACCTTAAGTATTAACTAGATACTTAGATAGTAGCTTTTAATACTCTCTCTAGAAGGAAATAGGATACTTCTAAAGAATAAAGTAATAAGAGGTAATAGAAATAGATAATATAAATTATTTTTAATATTGCTATTTTTATAGTATCTTAGGTAGAATATATAGATATTACGAATACTTAGGTTTTTAAAGGGAAATTAAATTTATAAACGATATAGAATTATATTACTAAAAGAAATTCATTATATTAATAGCTATTTATAGTAATTTAGTAAGGAAAGTATTACTTTCCCCCCAATTCTTATATTAAGGTTCAGATTGCTAAATATATAATTAATATATTGAGGTAACTTACTTTTAGAGAGAAGCTTTAGATACTAAGTAGTAAGAATAATAATAGTTATCTTAATAAGTTTAAAATTAGATTAATATAGAAATTATTTAATTCTTTCCCTATAGGCTACCTGGAATATAGTAATATACTGGAGATTATAAGTTATTAGTTTTTCTAGTCTAAATAGTTATAAAATATCCGCTAATTTATATATAACTATACTATATATAGAAGTATTTATATCTAGACTTAAGTTAAGAAGGAATTCCTAAAGTTTCTACTGGTATCTAACTAGTTATATTTTAATTTATTAATAGATTTTATTATTAACTTACCTTTTATAAAAGAGTAATATAGCTATTACTTTTAGGTTATTATAAATTGATTAGGTAAAATTTCTATACTAAAGGAGATAAATATAATAGAAGTGGAGGTGTATATTTAATAGTTTCTTAGTTACTATTATTGTTACGGGCTATGCTCGGATGTCCAGCTAGAGTTATACCTAGGTATTTAAAGCTAACTCCCTCGCCCGGGTGGGCCCCCAGTGGGCTCTATATAGCATTATATATACAGACTTTTCTATACACCCGTGAAGGCTTCTCTTTTACTCCTTAGTTCTAAATAAATAGTATTTTATACTACCTTCTAGTTAAATAAGCTTAGATCCAGCTTTTTATATATTTAGAACTTAGTTTTATTTACTATATAGATAATATTAA
This sequence comes from Colletotrichum lindemuthianum, assembly GCA_001693025.2. Classification (NCBI taxonomy): domain Eukaryota; kingdom Fungi; phylum Ascomycota; class Sordariomycetes; order Glomerellales; family Glomerellaceae; genus Colletotrichum; species Colletotrichum lindemuthianum. The sequence goes on along the minus strand of MASP02000996.1, from coordinate 50,254 downwards.
GTAGAATATAGCTCCCTACTAGTTAAGTATATAATCTAGTTAAATGCAGCTTCTAGGATATAATATTATATAATAGGTAACTAATATAAAGAATAATAGAAAGTATTAAAGTCTCCCAGGATATTCCTATAAGTAGTAATCTTATAAGTAAACTACTTTAGTAATAATTATAATATACTCTAAGCTTTCTCTACTAGAGGATTAATAAGCTTTTATATAAATTAGTGAAATAAGATACTATAGTAAGTAGTAACCCCTAAGTAGCTACTATAATAGATACCTCTAGTTTATATTAGGATACTCTAGCAACCTCCAGAATAATATCTATTAGGATAATAGCCTTTAAGGTTAATAATATTACTATATCCCCACTAGTAGCTAACTACCAGAGGAAACTTCTTCTTCTACCCCTAAAGTTTTCAGGTAAGTAGAAGGAATACTAAATATAAGCCTAATAGATAAAAGCTAAATTTAAGATTAATTACTATTTCTTTAATAGTAATTAGGAATACTAATATTTAATTTACTCCTACTTAGACTCTAATCTTCAGTAGATAGTTGAAATTTTCTATATAGTAAGAAAGCTAGAGAACTCTTATAATCTAAATAATTTTATAAATTATCTAGATAGAATTTATCTTAATTCTAACAGTCAGCTCCACACTATTACTTAACTATAAAACTTCAGACAGAAAGAAAATAAATATCTAACTACCTTTCTACCTTAATTTAAAAAAACTCTAGCTAACACTAAAAGATATATATAGCTAGATATAATCTAGATCTCTCTACTGGAGACTATCTTACTTCCCTATTTTAAGAAGCTATTTATTATAATTAACTTTCCTATAAAATATAAATTTTAGTTATTTAAAGTTTAAAATATAGCTTAGAAACTTAAATATATAAAGGAGATATTAATATACTACTAACTACCCCACTAGAGACTTACTGCCTGTAATATAGAGAGTAATATTATAATAACTAGAGTGGTTAAGAAGTAATAATAATATTAGAGCTCTAGTAGCTCCTCTTCTACCCCCAAGGAATATTCTAAGAACCGCTAGAATACTTACTAATACTTTAAATAAAGTAAGAAAAACTATATCCACAGGAACTATAAAGCTTAAGAATATAAGAAGACTAGCGTGAAAGTTATAAAAACTATAGCTACTTTAGATTATATTAGAGATAACTAGGAAAATAATATTACTCCACTTAGTAATAGTAAAGATTTAGAAAAAAAGTAACTCTAAAGTAAAATTAGACCCTAAAACTAACTAAAGTAGAAATAATAAAATAAAGGAAATAATAAGAAAAGAAATAAGTAAATAACTAGTAATTAGCTACTATTCAGGCTAGAATTAATAGAGGTTACTCTATTAATATACTTATTAATATAGATTATAATATCTATATTATTATTAATACTTTCCTTATAAAGAAACTTTACCTCCTACTAATTAATAAATTAAAGAGATAAATAAGAAGATATACTACTAAGCTATCACTCAGTAATATCCAGAAAAAAGCTATCCTGACTTTAGAAGTTAGTAACTATATATAAAAGATTTATATTTATATTATAGAGAGCTTATAGCTACTCTTATATCTTAAGTAGCTATAAATAGAGGATAATTATATTATTTATAATACTGAAGCCTAATAGAGAATATACAGGAAGGATAATGTAATAGTATACTTAAAATATTAAAATAAGTTAGTATAGCTTAAGAAGATCCAGTTAGCTTAGCTACTTAATATTAATTTATTTATATTTATCTATTAGTATACTATATAGTATACTAGTAAGGTACTAAACTCCTACTAGATTATATCTATTAGTCTAGTAGATATTAAGAAAGTATTAGCTTTAAAAGTAGAAGTAAACTTAAAGAATTATATCCCTATAAATATCTTAAAGGAATTTCTAGATATTTTCTATTTAGATTCAGTATATTAGCTACCCTCCAGTTAACTAGAAATAAACTACTATATCCTATTAATCTCTAATAATAAGGAATAGAAACTAAACTTCCTATAGGAACTTCTCTATAATATATTATAAAAGAAGTTTCTAGTATTTAAGAAAACCTTAGAGGATTTACTTAATAAAGAATTTATTAAAATAAGTAGCTTCTCTACTAGTATCTTAATTCTCTTTATAAAAAAGCTAGATAGAGGAATATACTTCTATATAAATTATAGAATTTTTAATATAATCACAAATAAAAACTATTACTCCCTCCTCTTTATATTAGAAATCCTCCAGAGAGTTACTACTACCTACTAATATACTAAATTTAATATTATTACTATATTCTATAAAATCAGAATTAATAAAGTAGATTAGGAGAAAATAGCTTTTTAGATATATTATAGTTTCTTTAAATAGATAGTATACTCTTTTAGACTTACTAATATCCTAACTATATTTTAATAGGATATTAATAGCTACTTATAATAGTTTCCAGATAATTTTAATATAGTATATATTAATAATATCCTTATTTATATTAGTAGCTTATAAAAGAAATATAAAAAGAAGATCCACTAGATATTTAGCTACCTTACTAATATAAACTTTAAATTAGATTTTAAGAAATATAAGTTCTTAGCTACTATAGTTAAATATATTAAGTATATTATAATAGCTAGAAAAAATCTCTCTTATAATCCTAAGAAATTAGAAATTATTATTAACTAACTTCCCTCCAGCTTACTAAAAAGTATCTACAGTTTCTTTAGGTTTATAAACTACTATAAGATCTTTATACTTCAGTATAATATTATTATAAAACTTTTAAACTACCTAACTTAGAAGTTAATTCCTTTTAACTAGAAACTAAAGTAGTAAGAAACTTTCTTCACACTAAAATAACTCTTTACTATAGAATTAATTCTATAGATATTTAATCTTAATACTCTAATAATAATAGAGATAGACTATTTAGAATATACCCTAAAAGGTATATTAATTTAAGCTCATAAAGCTAGAGTGAGGTATTTAGTAGCTTTCCACTCCTAACGTCTAACCTCTACAGAATTTAGTTACCTAATTTATAATAAGGAACTCCTTATAATATTAGAATATTTATAAGTATAGAAGATAGAGCTATATAGTACCAGAAAGTTCAAAATCCTTACTAACTATAAAAACTTTAAATACTTTATAAAGAAATAATAGTTTACAGAGAGGTAGAACTAGTAAGTAGAAGAGTTATCTTAATATAATTTTTACCTTAAATACTAATTAAGCGTCTAGGTAGTAGCTTCTAATATCCTCTTCCAGAGGGAATAGAATACTCCTAAAGAGTAAGATAATAAGAAGTAATAGAGATAGATAATATAGATTATTCTAGATATTACTATTCCTACAGAACCCTAAGTAAGGTATATAAATATTACCAGTATCTAGATCTTTAAAAGAAGACTAAATTTATAAGAAATATAGAATTACATTATTAAGAGAAATTCCTTATACTAATAGATTTTTATAGTAATTCAGTAGGAGGAATATAACTTTCTTTCTAACTTCCACGTTAAAGTTTAAATTACTAAGTATATTATTAATATACTAGGATAGTTTACTTTCAGAGAGAGATTTTAGATATTAGATAGTAAAGAAAATAATAGCCTCCTTAATAAACTTAAGACTAAACTAATATAGAAGTTATATAACTCCTCCCCTATAGACTACTTAGAACGTAATAATATACTAAAGATTGTAAGCTAATAGTTTTACTAATCTAAATAGTTACAGAGCGTCTGCTAATTTATATATAACTATAATATATATATAGATATTTATATCTAGAGGCAGACTAAAAAAAGATTCCTAAAACCCCTATTAGTATCTAACTAGTTATATTCTAATTTATTAATAGATTTTATTACTAACTTACCTCCTATAAAAAGAAAAAATAGTTATTACCTTTAAGTTATTATTAATTAACTAGGTAAAATTTCTATATTAGAGGAGATAAATATAATAGAGGTAGAAGTATATACTTAGCAGTTCCTTAGTTATTACTATAAATTCTATAGAATATTATATTCTATTATAAATAATAAAAAGTCTAACTAAATAAATTACTTCTAGAAAGAGTTCTATAAATTAATAGATATTATATACTTATTAAGTATTAATTACTACTTACAGACTAATAGAATTATAGAATAATATAATCAGGAGATCTAAATAGTTTTAAGGGTATTTACTTATTAGTCTCAGGATAATTAGGGTAACTTACTACCTATCATACAGTTAGCTTTCTGTAACTAATAGTATAATATAATAGAAATTATATCTTTTTTTATAGATTATAAATATTATATTAATCCTATTCTAGTTACTAAGGAGTATATAGAATTACCTAGTAGTAATGAGACTACAGCCTACTAACTAGTTAAGAGAATATAATTAGTAATAATATATATCTATATAGAGATAACTACTATTCAGTAGAGGTTAGAAGTCCAGATAAATAAAATTTAGTTCCCTATAGATTAATACTAAATTAGTAATAAAATATAATTAAATATATCTAACTATAAGTTACTAAAGCTAAACTAAAAGCTAGCCTAGCTGCACTATAAGTATATAATAGTAAAAATCCTCTCGCTATATATTATAAAGCTGGATACCCTAGAGTCTATTTACTTACAGTTTTATATGGATTTACTCTAGAGAGTTACTACTAATCTGCTACCTAGGTAGGTTATAGTTAATAACTAGCTACTACTACTAGTAGATAATAATAGGGAGGTTAAATAGCTAGTTAAAAATATTATTACTATAAGGATATATTAAGTGGGGAGAGGATACTAATAAGAAGCTTTTATTAAATAGGAAGAATATATAAACTCTATATAGAAGCCTGTTAATACTATTATAGATATAGTAGCTCTAGAGCAGTATAAAGTAATATATAGACTAATTATAGATAACAATAGAGACTTGGCTTATAGCCCCCAACTGGGCAGCAGCTGGGGAGGAGGGGGGTAATATTATAAACTATATCTAGATATCCAGCTAAAGTTATACCTAAGTATCCGAAACTAACTTCCTCGCCTGGGTAGGCCCCCAGTAGGCTCTATATAACACTATATATACAGACTTTTCTACATACTTATAAAAGCTTCTCTTTTACTTCTTAGTTCTAAATAAACAGTATTTTACGCTACCTTCTAGTTAAATAAACTTAGATCCAGCCCTTCACAATTATAAATTCTATAAAATACTATACTTTATTATAGATAATAAAGATTCTAACTAAATAACTTACTTCTGGAAGAAACTATATAAATTAATAGATATTACATACTTATTAAATATTAATTACTATCTATAAACTAATAGAATTATAAAATAGTATAACTAGAGTATTTAAGTAGTTTCAAGAATATTTATATATAAAGTTTAGAATAATTAAGGTAATATACTATCTGTTATATAGTTAGCCTTCTGTAACTAATAATATAATATAACAGAAATTATATTTTTCTTTATAGATTATAGATATTATATTAACTTTATTTTAGTTACTAAGAAGTATATAAAATTACCTAGTAATAGTAAGGTTACTACTAACTAGCTAGTTAAGAGGATATAATTAGTAGTAATATATATTTATATAGAGATAGCTACTATCTAATGGAGGTTAGAAACTTAAGTAGATAAGATTTAGTTTCCTATAGTTAAATAGTAGGTTACTAAGAAGATATAGTTTAATATATATAACTATAAGTTACTAAAGTTAAGTTAGAAGCTAACTAAGTGATATTATAAGTATATAGTAATAAAGGTTTTCTTACTATATATTTAAAAGTTAAATATACTAGAGTTTATTTATTTATAGACTTATATATATTTACTTTAGAGTATTACTGCTAATTTGCTATTTAGATAGTTTATAGTTAATAGCTAGCTACTATTATTAGTAAATAATAATAGAAAGGCTAAATAAATAGTTAAAATTATTTTTACTGTAAGAATATATTAGATATGGAGAGAATATTAATAGGAGGCTTTTATTAAATAGGAAGAATATATAAACGTAATATAGAAGTTAGTTAATACTATTGCGAATATAATAATATTGGAATAATATAAGGAGATATATAAACTTATTGCAGAAAATAATAGTAACCTAGCTTATAGCCTCTAGTTAAGTGGCAGCTAGAGAGAAGGGGGGGTAATATTATAGACTATATTTAGATATTTAGTTAGGGTTATATCTAGATATCTAAAGTTAACCTTCTTATCTGGGTGAGGCTCCAGTAGGATCTATATAGTATTATATATATAGACGTTTCTATATATTTGTGAAGGCTTCTTCTTTACTTTTCAGTTCTAAATAAATAGTATTTTGTGTTACTTTCCGGTTGAATAAGTTTAGATCCAGGCTTTTATAATTATACTACTTATTAAATTTAATAAAATATTACTTACTCTTAGGGCTATTATTAATAATAAGTATATTATAGAGATTATATTATATAATAATTTCTTCTCATAAGAATTATATAAGAGCTTTTAATATTACTTCATTTAGCTATTATGCCTTCAGCAATTCTATAGAAATATCTCCCACTTTGATAAGATACTACTGACCTACTTTCTGGATATTAAGATCAATATAGCTAAATAGATATTCTTATAAAGTTATGAAGCTATAAAACTTAACAGTATATTAGGCTTAATATAATTAAGAATTTAGATAATACTTTACTACCTTACAAACCTTCCTATATATATCTTATTTAGTAGTATTAGTTAGAAAGAAATCTTAATAGTATTCTCTCTAAGATTTATTTATTCTTAACTTGGGTATTTTAGTTAATATTTTTTTAAATTATAAAATATCTTATAATTCTCTAAGAAACCGTCTCTGGAAATTATATTAAGTATGATATTAAGTTAGTATCTATTAAAGACTATAGAGAAACTAGAATTTCAATTATAATTTTAGAAGCTAAAAGGATAAAGGTATATTTTGATAATATTACTTTCTATATCTCTCTAGTTATAAACTCTAGTTTCCTTTAGTAATTGCGAAATTAGAATTACTAGTGGAATACTAAATTAAATTATCCCTCTTAACTATAAGAGAGTAACTATTCAGAAATTATAGCTATTAATTTTTAATATAGCTAATATATTCTTGGATAATATTTATTTTTTCAAAGATTAAGTATTCTAGTAATATAATTAATATAATATAAGCTTTCTTCTGGATATTATTACTACTAAAGGTATATTATAGAAATTATTTAAAGATTCCTAAAAGATAATAGATAGCTTTCATATTAGTAGCTAGAATATTCTAAGAGAAAGCCTCTTAACCACCTTAATTTAGTTATATATAGCATTTATATTACTAATAGTTACTTAAAGTATAATATATACTAACTTACTTAAGGGGTATATAGAACTTATAGTATAAGTAGGGTAAAATAGATTATTTATAATATAAAATATAAGAATATTCTATATTCTGCTTCTAGAAAGTAGATTATATTTAACTTTTACTTTTATAACTAGGATTATACTAACTATAGCTCTTTTTTAATATTTATAAATAAAATTACTAACTTATTATAAAGCTTTTATCTTATATATTATACTAAAGCTATTATAACTATAGTATTTAATAACTTTACCTTACTTCTTAAGTAGCAGTATAATATTAATATTAAGATCTTTAAATATAATAATAAAATCCCTAGATATAAGAGATTGCAAGCTATCCTAATTACTTAAGATATTTACCTTAAGCTATCTATATTATATATATAAAGTTAAAATGAGAATATAAAGTATATTAAAGTTATTATTAAAATTTATATAAAGGCTATAAAGTAAGGAAGTAAACTACCCTATAATCTCTAGTCTCAAATCTTATAAATAGCGGTGTTTCTTTATAATTATATACTAATAAGCTTTTTAGGTTAGTAAACATTATACTAGAAACTTTATAAAATTACTTATAATAATAATACTATAAGGTTAAACTTAGCCTACTTTTATATATATAGCTATAAGTATTTTGATCTTACTATAAACATAAAACTTAAATATAACTATTTATTTTACCTTACGAAATACACTTCTATTAGCTTTTAGTTAGCTACACGTTACCTAACTAATTTTAGATATAACGTTCTTGATAAAATAAGGTTATTATAACTTATAATAAATCTTTTAATAAAATAACATTTTCAACAGAAATTTAGTCTCTTTATAAGATAATTTTAAGAGTTTTTAAATTTAATAAGGTTTCTTACTAATTATAAGAGTAATTAGTTATAGTAAAGTTATATAAGGTTAACTTAACTACTTATTTAAATCTAAGTAAAAAGCCCAACAAAGTAGTTTATACTAAAATATAGAAGGTAGTTATAAGAGTTTAAGGTTTTATATTTATATTATAACTAGCTTTAAGCTTTCTGAGGCTTTTTATAAAACTATAAAGTTTATCTTATTAATTCCTTTAGAGTTACCTACTATATTCTTCCATAATTCCATTTATGGAAAATAGAATTATAGAAGAATAAGAAAATTAGATATTTCTGGGGAGAGTTAAGTATAAGGAATAAGGAAGATATTATACTAAAGTAGCTGAAAGATCTTCATTTAAAGCTACCTTTTTTAGCTAGTATTTTCTAGTTAATTTAAGATATTTCTAGATACTTCCACCTATAATTATAAAGTTATATAAGTTATTAACTGAAGGAAATTCCTAAGGTTTAAGTTTTAAGAGAACTCTAAAAGATTATTATAAGTAAAAAAAATTAGCTATAGGAGAAATTAAATATTAAACAGTATTGAAGATTTAAAGAAGTGGAGACTTTTACTTTAGAAGTTCCATAATAAAGGCTATTATTATTACCTATATCTTACTTAGTGGTATTTACTTATCTATATACTAAAGCTATAATAGTAGCTCAAAAAGCTTTTTTTGGAACTTATATTAAATTCTACTTCTAAAGTAAAATTAGTAAGGTTTTTATAAGAAACTTAAAGGTTCTAAATTACTACTAAATTTATATCTATAAGCTTAATAAAAATAGATATCTTCTTAAAATTAAAGCTTAGCTTATTATTTATAGAATCTAATAGCGGTAAGATAACTATAAAATCTATATAGTTACCTTAGTAGATATATCTCTTTACGTTCATACAGTAATCACTCGTTACTTTATAGCTTTTAAATCTTTCCGTTTCTCTAATAATAATATTTACAGGTAAACCTCAAATTTCTTAATTTTAAGTTAGCTGTGGGAAAGTTATATTACTAGCTTAAGGTATATATTATCTTTCTCTTCTATATTAATAATTACATACTTTTCTTTCCTTTAGAAACTATATTTGAAATACGTATACTATTAGTAGATCTCTGAAAGAAATATTATCCTAAGTAAAGTAAATCTCTATAGTGGTTTCTTAATATTAAAGTTATTTGAAATTAAATAATATAATAGCTATAGCTTTCTTCAGTAGTTTATATTAAAAAGCTTCTTAAATATCTTATAATATATATGTAAAAATTAAATAGTTTGAAACTTCTCTCAAATTCAAAAAACTTCTTCTATAATATAATTAGGTTTTCTTTATAGAGTAAGTATTACTAATAGGATATTAGCTTAATTAATAATATTACAGTTATAATAAAACTAGATATTATTAATATAGCTAGTTAATTATTTTCTTTCCATTAAAGTTCTAAAGATAAGTACTAAGTTAAGGTTATAAAAATAATATAGTTTTTTAGTAACATTGAAAACCTTTACCTTAAGTGTATTTATAAGGTTAGTAATTTATAGAATACCTTTATTATTATTATAAATACTAGCTTTATAGATAATAATAAAAATTAAAAAGGTTTTAGGTATATATTATATACCTCTTTATCAAACTTATAGTATAAAAAGTAAATAAATAAGATATTATTACCACTTTAGTGATTAAGGTAAAGCTTTTAATATTATTATAAGTAGTATAAGAAGCTATATTTACTAGCTACTTTATTATTATATTATAAGTAGATTTTATAATAGATATTTTTAGTAAAGATAGAATATATAAATTTTACCTAGTAGTTTCAATTTAGTATTATAACTACTAAATAATATATCTTATAAATACTAAAATAATACAACTATATTTAAAGCTATAATATATAGATATTTATAACTGCTAGTTATAATAAGAAACTTAGTAAGAATATTTTAAGGTTAACTATATATTCTTAGGAGATCTTATAACTAATAGCTTTATAAACTCCATCTGGAGGTACTAGTTCAATTCTTTTATTATTTAGATTAATATAATAGATTAGTTAAATCACCTGAAAGTATAGTAATAGGAGGAACTATAAGAGATAAAGTATAGTAAAAGGAAGAACTTTAATAGATACTATTTATATTAGTATTTAGAAACCTTAATAAGGCTTTCAACTACCAGTTGGAATTTATAGATTCCAAATTTAATAATAATATAGTTAAAAAAGGGCTTGGGGGTACCTAAGATATCTAAGGTATTTAGAGATATCCTTAGCCTAGGGAATAAAAGATATCTAAATAGTTTGTAAATAGTATTACCCTTTCTGCTATAGAGGTAGCGGTTTAATAAGGATAATAAGGCTATAAAAGAAGTTTTTATAAGATCTAAATAAAGTATCTAAATTAATATTATATAAAGAGGTAAGCCTGTAAGTATACCGTTTAAAGTTAAAGGGGTATATTAGAAATAGAATATTTAAGCAGTAAAGTTTATACTATTTAAACCTCAGGTACCTGCAGTATCTCTATAAGCTTTACTCCCCTTAAATTAGTTAAAATAAAGTTTTTTCTAGCGTGTATAGTCATATTTAGTTATATATAATATACACCAGATTTTGCCCCCTATTTATATGCAATATATAGAGGGTATGTGGCTATATATATAGTAGCATATATAGTTACTATATACTCTATAGTATAATATAACTAATATAATTAACTATAATATTTAGCAGTTGTAAACTAATAAGTATATAATATTATATAAAGTCTAAAATTGAAAATATCATAATTACTTACTATTTACTACCTAGTTATATTATAGCTAGTAATATACTAAGAACTTATTATTAGTAAGATATAGAGAATATATAGTAATATATATAGTAATATATATAATAGTACATACTTCATAGTATAGTATAATTAATAGATATAGTATTTTCTTCTAGACTATTTCTATAAAATTCTTTAAGTTAATAAAAATACTTCTTTTAAATAAAGTAAACTAATTTCTTTTTACAGTAAACTTTAGTAGTAATTACAGTATAAATAATACTGTTTTAATATAGAGAATATACTAAATTCTGAATACTATACTTTCTCAGTAATACTAAACACTCATTAAATAGAATAACAGTAAGTAGCTATATAAGCTTTATATTATTTATATCTGAAATATATATTTTAATAGAAAGAAATAAAGGGGCTAATAGCTTACTTTCTATTGCAACTATTAGTGAATATATTCCCTCCTAAAGTATAACTTTAGCCTTTCCACCCCCACTAACTACTACAGGTAGCTTTAAGTTAATCTGAAGCTAAATTTCATATAGCTATAGCTAGTATATCTACCCTATATTAACCTTTTTGCAGATAATAAGTAACTAATAACGTCGTATTTATTAACCTTATATCCTCATATTCTTACGTTATTTTTATATACTAGTTTCACTAGGGGAAGGTATATTATATATATTATTACGTATGGTATGCTGATACGGTTGAAGATATCAATATTTATAGTGTGTAGCCTAAAGGCTATATAAAAGCTAAATCTAAATACCTTAGGCAATTAGTTACTAATTACCTAGCGGATAGTAATAACTGGTAGTTAGTTATTATTAGTAGCTAGTTTCTGCTATTAGGTTATACTATATAGGCAGTATACTATAGGATTCTACTAACCCTATAGCTATTACGTTACTAATACTAGCAAACTTCCTGTTTACCTTATAACTATAATACACTACATCTTTATATATAAGATAAAACTGAATTAAATAATCTATATTTTTAACTAAATAACTTTCCAAATTTCCTCCTTTTATTTCAAATAAGTAAACTATTTCTCTATATAAATTATTATATTATTTATCTTAATAAATCTCTCTAGAATATAGTTTGGAAACCTTTTAGTAAAGATATTAGTAAGATTATCTTTACTGTTAATTCACTATACCTTATAGTGTTCTTAATATTTATATAATTACCTTAAGGCTATAATATTAATTATAAGCCTCTTCTCTTTTGTAATATTAAGGTTTATAAGGTATTTATATAATAAGTATAAGTTAGTATAGATAATTATAAGGATGGGAGGAAGGTTGCAATAAGCTATAATCTTTTGTAAAAATATAGTAATAGCATATATGACGTTTACACCGGTAACTATAATATAAATTTCTAAGAGAAGTATACTTTTGGTTACTTTTTTACTTTTAGTTAAAAAGTAATAAACTAGGCTGCCTTAAATTATAAATTTACCTTTACTAGTAGTTATCTTTCAGCTTAGAGATATTATAAATTCCAGTTAGGATAATAGGTTAATATTATTAGTAAAGAAGCTATTTATAAAGATATAGAGATATATCTTAAAAAGGTTAAGAGAAACAAATGTTAACCCTTAATTTAAATATTCTATTTACTATTTAATATACTTATTGAGGATGGTAGTATTATTATTAAATAGTTATTATTATTATACTATATATAAGAAGTTAAAGAATACTTCAGGCTGGCAAATTAAAGTAATATATACTTTATATATATATTATTTAATATAGCTGTTTTTCAGTATCTTAGAGTAAATCAAGATATTAATAATAATAAGTTTATAACTTTAATTCTTGACTTTAGAAGAAGGTTTTTTACCTTATAGAGAAAGTATATTACTATTAAATACAAGTAATATTAACTTTATAAGGAAGGTCTTAGACTTTACTATAAGGAAATCTTTTACTAGTTCTTTATGCTCTTATTAAGTGAAAATAGTATCAGAAAAACTAAGAATATTATTAGTTTATATACTAAATATATTAAATACCTTATTATTAGCTGAAAAGATAAGCAGGTAAAGGTTATAAGTGAATATTTCTATATATAACTATTTTTTATAGTATTTTCTAGTATATTATCTACTAGTAGGTACTATCTTCAGCTAAGCTACAAAGTACTTTAATAATTATTATTATAAATTCTAAAGAATATTAATCTTTAAGGTAAGTGGGTAACTTAACTATGATATATCTTAGTAGTTTAGCTTTAGTTTAAATATAAGTTTAAATAATTTCTCTTAGCTAGAGGATAAAGCTCTCTTCTTTTATTAATACAGAGGTAATAGTAATAATTAACGTTTAGTTGCTTCTGTATATTATAGAAAACGAAGTAAGAATTATAGGCTTTCTATTATTACTAAAACCTTAAATTATAAGTTTTAATTTTTATATACTTAATTGCCATTTTTATACTTAATTTCATTAATAATTTAAAACTTAGGAGAAGCTAATAGCTTGCTTTCTATTGCAATTATTAGTAGATATATTACGCCCTAAAGTATAACTTTAGCCTTTCTATCCTTCCGCTAACTGCTGCAGCCGGCCCTAAGTTTATTTAGACCTAAATTCCTTACAGCTACAGCTAGTATACCTACCTTACGTTAACCTTTTTGCAGATAATAAATAATTAATAACTTCTTCTATATTAACCTTATATTCTTATATTCTTACGCTATACATAACTCAAATATCTTAAGATATTTAATTACTACTTACTATAGCTACTCTATTTAAATACTTATTATAACCTTAATATCTGTAATCTTAATATCCTCCAGATTCCCTAGATAAAACTTTATACCCCTAATGTAAAAGTTTTCCGCTATCAAAATGAAGGTTTTCTGCTATTAATATAAGTTAACTTATAATCTCTATATAAGTATAATAGAGCTTAATCTACTTTTATTAGTAAATACTCTTAATACTTTAACTAAACCTAGCTAATATATATATAATAATAACATAAATATAAATATATTTAGTATAGCTATATAATATTTAAACCCCATTAATTATAATATTATAATATTTTAAAATATCTAGTAACTAATATAGTATATTAATATTAAGAAACTATCTAATTAATAACTTATTTTCGAAATTATTAGCTTAATATAGTATATTATAGAATAGCTAGACGGTTTTCTTCTGAATTTCTAGAGTCTACCTATTAATATTAATATCTATAATACTACTTAAACCCTCTAAAGAAGATCAATATCCCTAATTATATAGGGTATAATAGAATATATAGTTTCTACTATTATGTTCCTCTAGTTATAAGTAGCTATATAAATTTAAGGGGAATTTCAGTTTTATTATAAAATGCTAAGGATAGTTTGAATATGGAAGAGTAATAAATTATAGAATACTTAGCTTTCAGCCTTCTATTTTATTCTTTTTTTAAGAGATTTATAAAGATTCTTAGCTTTATAATCTTAATAGTTACCTTCAGCTATATAAATTAAGCTTTAGCCTTACTGAAGCATTTACTATATAGATTATTATTATAAGGTCTTCCTCCACTATAAGGTTAAATATTATAACTAGAGGCATAATTATCTATAATAATAGGTAATTATTTTACTATTTAAACTAGTTGTAAGCTGGTACTAGTATAAATACTATTTCAGAGTATAATTTACAGTTAGAACTATATATAGGGTAAAGAGCTTAGATACCACTATAGGTATAAAGTAAAAGTAACTAAATAATAGTTTAAGGTGTTTAGTAACTAATATAGTATATTAATATTAGGATATTCTTTCATTAGTAACCAATTTCCGAAATTATTAGCTTAATATAGTATATAATAAAATAGCTAGATAATCTTCTTCTGAATATCTAGAATCTATTTATTAATATTAGTTTTTATAATATTACTTAGGCTTTTTAAAAGATATAAATATCCCCAATTATAGAGATTATTATAAGATATTTAGTTTCTATTATGATATTTCCTTAGTTACAGATAGCTATATAAATTTAAGAGACATTCTATTTTTATTATAAAATACCAAGGTATTAGAGGCTGGCTATAAGAGGTAAATTAGGGATACCTAAATGGTATTATAATAAACTTAGAGAGTTTATATCTATAGTGAAAACTCTTTACTAAACTATAGGGGTGGCAGTTCTGTAAAGTCTATATAGCAGTATTCTATATAAATCTTAAGGCTTAGGTTTATAATATACCTTCTGCTAACTTTTCCTCTATTATTATAGTAATAGTAATTATTAATAGCTTTATAGCTATATTGCCAGTTACCTAATTACCTACATAAATTCAGTTAATAAGACACATATATTCCTTTTAGGAATATCTAATATCATATAGCCTAGCTAATAGAAAGATTTACACTACTGTTTCTCAGATTACTTTCTAAGTAATCTTATACTATTATTTGACTTCCCTCTATAATTATAAAATATATTCTTTCCTTCTATATTATAACTATTTTTTCCTTTCTTCAGATAATCTACCTACCTCCTTCCTATATTTCCTATTATATTACTAATATCCTGCTATTTTACTTCTACTTTCCTATTATTACTATTTTCTTCTATTATATTAATTACTTCTTCTACTGATACTAATATCCCTAATAATAATTATAGCCGCTATTCTTTCCCTAATAAGTTTATCTTTTATATTTATAATAGCTATATTATTAAAAGTAATTTTAATAATAAAGAAACCTAATCTCCCTAAGTAGTTAAGTTTACCTATTATTACTACTACTTTAAGTATAATAGAGTAAGTTTACTTAAAGTTATATCTTAGATTAAAATTACTTTTATTATAAATACTCAATATTAAAAACAAATAAGTAAAGCTTATATCTCTTTACTGCCAGCCTTAAGTTATATACTATTAGTTATTAAGTTAACTACTTAATTAATTATAGTAATTATTTTATTACTGCCACTATTTCTATTAAAAATAACAAAGGTAGCTTTAAGGATTACTATATTACTATCTTCTTACCTAACCTTTCTGCTATAATTCAATATTATAATAAATATCTTTATTATACTTAGTAGATATTTCCCACTTATATTACTGCTATATATACTATTTCCTCTTTCTATACTAAAGGTAACTTCTTACTTACCACTATTTTTACCTCTAAGTAGGTAATTACTTACTCTAGTAGTATAATATAGATAATAGTAATTCTCTTTTTCTTTCTTTTCTTCCTTCTTTTTAAACTACCTTACTAACTTCTTTCCAGTAGAATACTACTATATATTTTAGCAGCTATATTATTTCCTGTAACTATTATAGTTATATTCTTAATTTTACTGAAACTAATTTACCTATCTACTACCCCTATATTTTCACTACCTCCTACTTCTATTAATAATATTGTAGCTAATACTTAATTATATCTACTTCTATTAAGAATAATAATAAAAAGAAAAAAGATAAATTTATAAATATAATAGAGAAGAAAAAGGAGGATAATAGTTCTTTTATTAAATAGTAGTTTTATAATTCTATATTTATATAGTTTAGAGGCTATTTTGTATTCTATTTATAATTTATATACCTTTCTGTTATTAGTAAATTAATATTAATTTATTATTTTTATAAATATCGTTATACTGTAATTTAAAATATAATATTACCTTATTATTAATAAGATTGTTTAAGAATTTCCAGATTAGTATCTTATAGCCCCTCTATTTAACTAATATACTTTAATTCTATTTTCACCCTGGAATATGCTTTACTGAAAGAATCTTCTTAACTTTATATTTCTCCTAAGTTTTACTATTTTCTCTTACTAAAATAAAAATAAAATAAAAATAGGTATCTTTATAATATTATAAGAATAAGAAGGTATTTTCAGCTAATTTAATAAATCTAATATAAGATATTAGGTAAATACCGGGGGGTTATTTAATATAATATTGAGTAGGTTTAATATATTAATAATATAGTATTTATATGCTATCCAGTTAAGCTTCTTACTTAACTTGTTTATCTTAATATATTATAAGAAAAGGTGAATCTTATTATTAACTTAAAGTTTCTCTACTATTCATTATATTATATTAGCTTCTATCTTATTATATTATTAGGTGTAAGTTATTATAGCTTGAACTAAAGTTATATCCTCCTTATAGTAAGTAAGAAATATTAAAATCTACCTTAAGTTTAAGTTTATAGAGAATTTCTATACTATAATATATAGAATAAATATTACCTTCAAGTTTTTTAGAAGGTTATTAAAGTTTACTTTAGTTATAGAAAGGTTTCTATTATTAAATACCAGCTGGTATATAGTAATATATAATAGCTAGTTTATTTCCAAAATAGTAATATATATATACATATATAGAAATACTTAAATTATAGATATTACTTACTTTACCCTACTATATATCTGGAGGTAAAATAATATTAAAAGAAGCTATTTAACTTCTATAGATTAATATAATATTAACTAAAGAATACCTATTTAGTTAGATTCTTAATTAGTAATAATTAATATAGGGAAATTATAAAGTTAGTATTATATATTTTGGAAATATTTTATATAAACGTCTGCTAATATGGATATTATAGCTTCTAACTGAATATATTTAGAAAGCTAATTAGTAATAACTATTAGAAATCTGGAATTATTCTCTATAGTCGAAGGTAACTTTATTATAAAGTTAATTATAATTTAGAATTAGAATCTACTAGAAATTAAAAGATACTATAAAGGTTTCTAGTAGTATTTTTAATTTTCATAAAAATACTAGTAGAAATTATATATCTTAATAAACTACTTAAGATTCCTTAATATTTTACTTTAAAATTAGTTTTATAAAAATATTATAAATATTAAATTAATATCAGGGTAATTTAGAATAGAAAGATTATGGATTTCTTAAAGAATTACTATAGTTAGTAACTTATATTTAGAAATTTAGATTTTACCTTAATATAATAGTATACTATCTAACCTTACTAAATAGTTAGCTACCTATATTCTTATATTCACCTCCAGGGAAATATCTATAATATCTATTAGACTATATTCCAGTAGATTTCATATATTAATATCACTAAAACCTCTTAGTTCCAAAATATTAGTAATATAATATTATAGAATATTATATATCTATCTAGTAGTTTAATATTACTTTGCTAGTAATTATTAACTATTAGTATAGATTTATTTCTATTTCTATTTATTTCTGTTTATTAAATTAAAATTATAGAGAGTAGTTCAACTATATTTATTATATTAATCTATAGGGAGTGGAGAATCTATATTAGAGACTATAGTTTAGTTATATTATCTTAGTTTTACCTTAATAGAGTATTTAGATATACTATAGTGGTTATATTAAAGAACTCTAATCTGTTGCTTAATTATATACCTCTCGGGGTTCCATTTAGGTAAGTGCACCCGACAGTTAGCTCTTACCTTATAAACCCTATAGATAAGCTGAAGCTAAGGAACTATTTTAAACGGAGGAAATCTTAGGCAGCAAGCGCGGTTGGTTGAAACGATAGCTGATAAATAGGGAAGTGGTATGCATACCTATACTTATTGCAGTTACTCTTTAAGGATCGCTATAGGGGTTACGTGACATATGCTGCCAGCTGGCAGCACTGTCGCCAGCCGTCAGCTGGTAGCAGTTGCCACGCTTGGTTTCACAACCGGAAGGTATGCTATAACCCTCCGGTTATGGTTGCCTGTCGCAGGATTCGAACCTACTGCTTTTGCCAAAATAGTTCCAAGTATACTATAAGGTAGTCTGGATAGTATTTTAGAATAAAACTAAGTTCTAATAGAAATTTAGCCTACCTAACTTATTACTTTAAGATAGACTTTAAATTTATAAAAAATTCTAAAACCTTATAGTTAGAAAAGATAGTAAAGAATTCCACTATATTTTATAGCTTTATTAACTATATCCTTCAGTATAATATAACTACTAATAGCTTCTTATTATAAATAATATAGTTTTACTAAATTAAGGTTAGTTAAATTAAATAGTAGGCTACTAGCTGCAGAATACTCTCTTTATTCTTCTGTAATGAGTAACTTCCTAATATTACCTTAATATAATTTACCTTTATTATTATAAGTTTCTCTGGATTCTATTAGATTACAACTAACCTTAAGATAAATATAATCTTAAGAATATTAAATACGTCTTAGTAAGTTCTATTTTACTAGAATAAAACTTTCTTTTATATTAGCTATATAACAGATTTTCTTAAACTAGAGAAGTAATTTACTAAATTATAGTAAAAGTTTATATATTTAAGGAAACTTGAAATATCTTCAATATTCTTAGAAACCTTCTATTTCTATATAACCTTAAGTTTCTTAAAGTTGTATTATATTTTCCTTTTTATCTTAATAATAAAGTTAAATTACTTAGTTTTATTTTACTAAAAACTTATATTTCTCTAGATTTATATATAGGTTAGCCTTTTTTAGTAACTCTAGAATCTAAGTAATTTTAGCCTTATAATTAACGTATAATTTATAGCTATAGATAAGAATATTATTAAAATATATTATAATATAATTATTAAGTATATCTTAAAATATTCTATGAATATACTAATAAAATATAATAGGTATACTAATAAAACTGAAAGATATAACCAGCTACTTCAATAAGCTAAAGTTTATCTGGAAGGCTATTTTATATTTATTCTTCTCTATAATATAGATTATGTAGAAAGCTACCTAGATATCAACTTTTATAAACTATTTCACCTTAGATAATAGGTAAATTATCTTCTTAATAAACAGTTAAAGGTAGTAGTTATAAATACTAATAATATTTAGAGTATAATAGTTAATTTAGAACTACTAATTTCCTTCTAGCTTTTTAATTAGTAGGATAAATATTCTTATAGCTAAAAAGTTAGCCTATATTTAGTTTTTATTTATTAAGTTAGTAACCCCAATAATCATTTTTAAAAAGATATTCTCTTAGTATATTATAAAGTAGTTTCTAAGGTAAATATACTTTAGCTTCATCCAGATTCTTCTTAAGTTATATATAGTAACTAAGGATTCCCCAGTAGAATTGAAGGCTAAAAGCTTTCTTCTTACTAAATAGGTTTATAAAGAAAATATAAATTTTTAGTAAGATACATACTAGCTACTTTAAAATTACCAGTAATATAGTAGTAAAGGCTATATTAATCTATATTAAATTAGTAGCTATCTATTTACAATCTTCCTCTTTTATATTAAATAATATAATTACTAATAACTTAATAGGGTTAGCAAATTCCTCTATTTATATATATATTCTTTAGCATACTCCTAATAGCTGGTATTATAAGGTTGTTAATTTTAGCTATTTTTATCTTATTTCTTATAGAGTTAAAAGCTACCTTTTAGTATTATAAATATAGCTTCCCAAAAATAGCTACCTATATTATACCTAGGAAAATATTCAATAAGGCTTTAGATATTTATCTATTTAGATTAATATATATTCTAACTATTTGAATAATAGCTATAGTCTAAGTAGTATTTAGAATAGTTTCTAGTTAGTAAGGCTACGGAAGCTTAATAATAGTAAGACTATACTATTTTATAAATTTTTTACTAACTATTTTATAATAGTTATAACTATTATTAATTTGGATAGAGATAAAAAACTTATTATTTATTAATATAGAAGTTAGAAAGAGTAGTTTATCTATTTAACTTTTGTAATAAAACCTGGGGCTATATTAACCGTATATAGCTACGGCCTAAAGGCTACGTTTTAAGGGTTTAAATACCTCGCATATCCCACATTTCAGCTATAAGAATATAAGCTATTTTGCTTCCTTACAAACCCTCTATATAGTATAAAAAGGTTCCTCTAGAAGCCTCCACTATATTCTCACAGTTATAAGCTTAGTTTAGCCCAGTTTTCTGGGTATTTTCAAACGCTTTTAATAACTATACCCTCTTTTATCGTCAATTCGTATACAGCCTATACTTGTGAGAACCTCTTTTAGATCCTTCTTTTAATGATATATATGCAGTACTACCTATCTCGAGGTGCCCCTATATTACCTTTCGACGTTATAGTCGACTTTTCGACATTAAAATGTTAACCTCTTAAGTGTACCTTTTAGATGCCTTTACTATACTGTTTTTAACTAGCTACTTCTCCCTCTTTTAACTTCGCTCCACTCTTTACCTCTCTACCTTTCTAGTAATTATGTTTAGATTAGCTACTTATAAAAAAATATTCCTTTAGTAATATTAATAGATTCAGCCTATATCAGTTATATCTAAATACCTTTTTCAGATATATTTTACATCTCTATACTTTATTTAATATATCTAGGGAGATAGAAGGAAACCTGAAAGCTTTAATAAAGAGCCTAGTTTAATAGATACAGACTATAGAGTGAAGTTAATATTATTTATATTATTCAGGCTATATATATATAGTAGTTAAAATACTAACCTTAAGAAGCTATCCTAATAGCCTGAAAAGAGTTTAAGAATTCTTCCTTTTTATAATAACTTTAATAAGCAGTTAATACTTAAGTATACTTTCTAGACTATTATAAAAATAGACTTTATATACTAAAATAGTATAAAAATACCTAATAGCTAGGTTTTAGCCTCTATTAGGATTAAATACCTGAAACGATATTCCTATAGCTACTAGTGAGATAAAGTATATAGACGTAAAGATTATAGTAAGTAGAAGCTACTCTAAAGAAAGTATCTCTAGCAATCTTATTTAGCTTAGAAGGCTATATTTTATATAGTATACTCTTAAACCCTTAATCTCAAGCAGCTATATATCTCTAAATAATAATAAGAAGGTAGTAGTATTAAGAGTACTAGAGATACTTAAGGTACCTATATTTAGAGTCCCTCTACCTTTCGGAATATTTAAAAGGACTGGGGGAAGCTGTTTTCAGATAGTGGAGGCTGTTTAGGATTATTACTTTTACATAAATAATATGTATAGCTGTAATATAGCTATAGTTTTGAAGAGCTTAAAAGCTCTATTACCCTTGCCTATAGCTTTTTTGCCTATAGTTTGATACCCTATTACTTTCGCTCCAAAAAATAGTTATTCAGACGCTTTTCTATTTAGATAAACTACTGGGAATATCTTTATCTAGACGTAAGATAACTCTTACGCCTGGGGAGGTATATAATAAAATGTAAAGCTATATTAACTGTATATAGCTACAGCCTAAAAGCTATATTTCAAGGGTTTAAATACCCCGTATATCCCGCATTTTAGCTAAAAGAATACAAGCTATTTTACTTCCTCACAAACCCTCCGTATAATATAAAAAGGTTCCTCCAGAAGCTTCTACTATATTCTCACAACTTTATATCTTTTTAGTTTTATCTACTACTATATTAGTATTACTAGTAGTTATATTACTTTACCCCCTAGGAAGTTTCTTCTGGAGGGTTAATAGTTTTTCCTTATTATTTATAATTTCCTTCTTTAGTTATAAAGTCTTAATATTAATACTTAAGGTTATAGGTAAGTAGGTAAAATATAGCTTATATTTAGTAGTAAAGTAGTTCTTAATACTACAGTAAATATGGATATTAGTCTATATATAAGCCTGCAGAACTGCTAAATTTACCTACTATACTCTATATATATCTACTATAATAGTAGATAAAAGCTTAGCTAATATAAGACTTTAGCTACTTAAACCCCCTTAGTGAGGGTAGCTAATATTATAGTAATATTATACTAATACTAAAGTAGTATAAGTTATATATATATTAGTTATCTATATATCCACATTCTAGTTAACTAAAAATTCTATCCATAGTTAGAATTAAGATTAACTATAACTTTATAACTTTATATTAAGAATCTTAAAATCTATAGCAATTATAAAATAATATTAAACTATAGTATAACAATCTATTCAGCTAATATTATAACTTATTATAGCTATCTAAATCTACTAAAAGAAAGCTAGCTATAGGTAGTTTAGTTAAATATTCTCTATCTAGATATATCCCCTTACCTAACCTATAGCTAATATAAATTTAAGAAACAATTTTATAAATATCTACTCAGATTCTTACTGAAGGTATTATATCTTCTTAAAAGCTTAGATACTATAGTGGGAAGTTTTATAATATTTAGTAAGATACTAAAGAAAGATATTACTATTTCAGCTATATAGAAACCTCTAGATTATATAAACGTTACTAATTTATATCTAAACTTTTAGTAAGATATAAGTTTAAAGAAACTACTAAATATTCTTTAGGTTTTTAATAAAGACTTTATTAACCTTAAGCTTACACTATATAATTATCTTCTATACTGAAAAGTTAAGAATATTATTATGAAAAAACAAATTAATTAAAAGAAACTTCCTTTTTATAGAAAAGATTATATAATTTTTTAAATTCTTTTATAGTTTTATTAAAGGTATATAGAAACCTCTAAGAGAACTTAGTTTTTATCTATAATTTAATTTATCTACTATTAGTTTATTAAAATTCCTATCAAGGGTTTTATAATATTAATATTTACTATTATATTTATTATCTTCTATATTATCTATTTAATTTATTATCTACTACTAGGTTAAATTTAGGTAGAAAGTGTATTGATATTAGAGGCTGGCTATAGGAGGTAACCTAATAGTATCTAAATAATATTATAATAAACTTTAAGAGTTTATACCTATAGTGAAAACTATAGAGATAGTTGCTTTATGGAGTCTGCGTAACAGTATTATATATAAGCTCTAAGGCTTAGGTTTATAGCATAAGGATAATTTAGATATAAAAAAGTAATAAACTTAATAATATTTACCTTTCAGCCTTCTATTTTATTTTATATTTTAGAAATTTATAAAGATTCTTAACATTATAATCTTAGTAGTTACTTTCAGGAATATATATTAAACTTTAGCCTTATTAAGGTTCTTACTATATAAATTATTACTATAAGGCTTTTTTCCACCATAAGGTTAAATGGTATAATTATCTATAATTATTAATTGCATACTGTATATAATTTCGTCGTATAGATGCAAACTGGTACTTTGGTTTTCGGTTGTTATTATTACTATTCTATCTAGCATATAGCGTTATATAAAGCTCTAGATCTATAGTGTGGCAATTACTTACGAATTACTATGCTATTAGGTTACAGCTAGTATCGGATGCTAGGTATTTATAGCTAGTAGGCTGTAGAAAATATATTTCTATAT
Organism: Colletotrichum lindemuthianum; assembly: GCA_001693025.2. Classification (NCBI taxonomy): domain Eukaryota; kingdom Fungi; phylum Ascomycota; class Sordariomycetes; order Glomerellales; family Glomerellaceae; genus Colletotrichum; species Colletotrichum lindemuthianum. The sequence goes on along the minus strand of MASP02000996.1, from coordinate 25,933 downwards.
ATATAGTAGTATATATAGTTACTATTTACCCTACAGTATAATATAACTAATATTAGTAACTTTTCATTTTATTATATACTTTAATACCTATTTATTTATAAAAGAAATAATACTTTTTGTAATCTATATTATTTTACCTCAATAATATCTAAATATATATTTATCTACTTTACTTAAGTTATCTATTTCTCTATTTTAATAGTTATATAGTTTAAATTAATAAATTCCTTAATAGTATAGTTTGAAATATTCTTTATAAAGATATTACTAATATTATTATCTCTATTAATTTACTGTATTTTATAGAGCTTATAGTATATATATAATTATCTTAATATTATAATATTAATTATTAGATACTTCTTTTTAGTTATATTAGGTTTTATAAGGTTTAGTTACTTTTACTTTATATCTATAGTAGTATTTAAGCTTTTTACCTTATATATAATTGTCGGTTACATTATGCTGTAGGGTATATAGTAACTATATGCGCTGTTACGTATGTAGCAGTATGCCCTCTATAGCCTACTGGTTATGGGTGTTTAGTATCTAGCGTCAGCTGTAGCTGAATAGTGTAATAATTAGTAAGTAATTACTATACTATAGATCTAGAGCCTTACGTAACACTATACACTATATAACATAAAAATAATAATAACTAAATACTAGAATATTAGTTTATATCTATATAATAAGATTATATATAGTATATAATTATCCTAATAATTAAATTAATACTAATTAGTAGTTAATCTAACTATTATATTACTATACTATAGATCAGTAAAACTTATTATACTAGAAGAAGTAATTATAAAACTACAATAAATAAATAGTATAGGATATAGTCTGAATGTAGGTTATTGAAAGGTATAATTTATTCAACCTAGAATGGAACGCTCGAATATATATAAATAGGCTGGTTAGGTTTTATATAAGCTAGAATAGCTACACAGTAGAATAGATACTATAGCTATTCTCACACACCCCCCTAGTGGAATAACTACTAGATAAAATCTTATACTTTAAGCTCTAAATAGTATATTTAATAAATACAATACTGTAAATAGATATTAAAAATTATGTTTTAAATATTAAAATAAAAGAAATAATATTTCTTAACTAACTTATTGTGATATTTATCTTTAAAATAGTTATTATTAATATTCAGTAGGAGCGACCTGTTAGTTCCTTCTAAGATTATATAATTTTAGCTTTATAAGTGTTATAAACTTCAGTTTTTTTTATACTTACTAAGTTTTCTTATTTTCTTAACTAATAATCTTAATTATTATTATATTTATTAGCTATAAATATTACTATTATAGATTTTATGTATTATTTTATATAAATTATTTTAACTACTACTAATACTTAATTTAGGCTGAAGTAACTTATAATATTATCATTAAGGTTAATAATATAATTCTGTTATATTTCATTTTAGATATTATAGTTTTTAATTAGTTTATTCCTATTCTCACCCAGTAAATTTCTTTATTAAAAAAGATACTCTCTAATACTAACTTTAAGTCTCTTTAATAAATGGAACTTAATTTTATAATAGGTATTTTTTATTATTTTCATTATTCCCTCACTCTTAATAATATATCTGGAACTTAAGAATCTATTCTTTATTCTCTTAAGGAAGTATATTATATCTAGTAACTACTTAGTTTATTTATTTATTTTACTAATACTCATTTTTTATTTCTTATAGATATAATAGTAAACTTTATTATTAAATTTATAAATTTCATTAGGATTCAGTCTATTTATATAATTTAAAAGTAGGTTAGTAATATAGAGTATTTATATCCTTTGAAAATATATTTTACTATTAAATAGTAGTTTGAAATTAAGGTTTTCTAACTGAAAGTTTTTATTAAAGTATATTTTACTAAATTTCCTGATTTCTAAGAATCTTTACCTAGTTTTCTTATATTTAAGTTACTTAATATATCTAAATGTAGTAGTATTAAGGATATTATTATTTAGAATCTAGCTACTTCTATTAAGAAGTTAGTTATTCTTACTATTATTAAGTATTATTATAGTTATCTTAAGAAAGTATAGATTATTACTTCTCCTACTGATAATAAGGAAGATAATCTTATAGATAATCTATTAGTTAAAAATAAGAATGAAAAGTTTAAATTTATTAAAGAGGATAATAATAAGGTTAAATAATCTAAAAAAGAGGAAGAAGATAAAGTTAAAAAGATTATTAAATATTTAAAGAAATATTATAAGAATATATTAGTATCTATAAGAAAATCTACTTAGATTAAGAATTAAGAAGTATCTTCTAAAATTAAGAATCTGAAATACTAGCTTGAGAGTATATAATATTAATTAGCTAATCCTAATAAATCTACTAATTCTAAGAAGTCTATATTTATTAAGAAGGATAAATTAAAAGTTAAGACTTTAGAGGAATATAAAAGTTATTTAGTTAAAAATAAGATAATTAGAGAGACTTAGCCTCTCTAAACTATTTTCTATATTATTTATATTTTAAGTTTTATTCTTAACTATAGTCTCTATCTCTATTTAATTAAAGTTAGAAATAGTAATATATTTACTGAATATTATTTCTAATATATAAATAGATTCCAAAAAGCTTATATCCTTATATTCTAAAAGATTTATAATATATTTAAATACTATATTCAAGATGTTAAGATATCTAACAATAATTCTGTAAGTAGTTTATTACAAATTACTAATTTAAAGCTAACTTTTATAGATAAAAAATAAGTAAGTTAGTAACATAAAAGTTATAATCTAACTTAAGCTATATTTAAACTAATAGAAAGAATTTAAATTAACTTTTATTAAGAATAGAAATATTTTTAGTTCTACTATTTCGATACTAGTTACTCTAAAGAATATTATTACTAAAATATTATTATTCTTACTATCTATTTAACTACTTATAGTTAACTAGATTTCTAGCTTAACTGTAAGTATAACTAGATTAGTTTTTAGTTAGAATTCTGTTTCTTAGCTAGTTACTAGTAGTTTTAAAAGTTATCTTAATAGTTTAACTTTTAGTTTTATTAGATATTTTCCTATTTTAGATTAAAGCTATTAGATACTAACCTCAGTTCTAGTAGGATTTAATATATTTTTAATATCCCTTCAGTCTAATTTCTATATATTAGTAGCTAGAGCTTAGGTTTTATCTTAAGGTAATAAGTTTAAATAGTCTCTCTTAAGTTAGATATAAATTTAACTAGAGATTTTTATTTCCTATAAGAGAGTAGATAAATTCTATTATTTACTTAGTTACTTTTACTCTATACCTATAGTAGTATCTAAGCTCTTCACTTTATATATAGTTCTAACTGTACAATATACCCAGTAACAGCATTTGTGCTAATGCTGGCTTACAACTAGTTTAAATAGTAATAAAATTACCTATTATTATAGATAATTATACCTCTAGTTATAATATTCAACCTTACAGCAGAGAAAAACCTTATAATAATAATCTGTATAGCGAGAGCCTCAGTGAGGCTAAAGTTTAATATATATAGTTATAAGTAACTACTAAGGTTATAAGGTTAAGAACCTTTATAAACCTCTTGAAGATAGGATAAAATAAAAAGCTGAAAGCTAAGTATTCTATAATCTATCGCTCTTCTATATTTAAACTATCCTTAATACTACCTTCACGATAGAACCAGAATTCCCTTTAAATTTATATAGCTATCCGTAACTAGGGTAATATAATAGCGGATTCTAAATATTCCTTTATAACCCCTATAATAGGGGGTACTAATATCTCTTAAAAAACTTAAGTAATATTATAAGTATTAATATTAATAGGCAGACTCTAGATATTCAGAAGAAAATCATCCAGCTATCCCACAATCTGCTACATTAAGCTAATAATTTCAGAGACTAGTTATTAATCAGAAAGTACCCTAATATTAATATACTATATAAGTTACTAGATACTTTAGAGTATTATAATATTATAATTACTGAAGTTTTAGATACTATATAGCTACATTAAAAGTATCTATATCTATACTAGTATTATTTATATATTAACTATACTTAATATATTAAGATTATTCACTAATAAGAGCAGGCTGAATCCCACTATACTTACATAGAGATTGTAAGTTAGCTTATATTAATAGTGGAGAACTTTCATATTAGTAGCAGAAAACTTTCATATTAGGAGCGTGAAGTTTCATCTCGGGGGTAAGTAGAATATAATCTGTTATAAGGATATTAAGGTTGCGGATATAGAAGTTATAATAAGTATTTAAATAGAGTAGCTGTAGTTAGTAGTAATTGAATCTCTCGAGATATTTAAATTATATATAAATAGCGTGAGGGTGTGAGGGTGTGAGGGCGTGAGGTTGATGCAGAAGGAGTTATTAGTTATTTATTATCGAAAAGGTTAACGCAGGGTGGGTATACTAGCTGCTGTAGCTGTGAGGGGTTCGGGCCCGGATTAACTTAAGGCTAGCTGCAGCAGTTAGCGGGGGGGTGGGAGGGCTGAAGTTATACTTCAGGAGGTAACATATCCACTAATAGTCGCAATAGAGAGCAAGCTATCAGCCCCTCCCATTCTATTATTTACTTATATTCTATATTAATATTATTAAGATTTTTCTCTAAGAATTAGGATTTTATTTATTATTATTTAAGTTCTAACTTTTAGGAGACTAAGTAGTCTAGTTTAGATAATCCTAATAGTATTAATTAAAAATCTATTAAATTAAGAAATACTCTAAATTATTTAAATTTTACTTAAGTTAAGCTTTTTATAAGTCTGTCTATTAATATTATATTTATAAGTATATAGATAACCTTAAAACTTCCTTTTAAGTATTTTTAGTATAATTATATTTATTAAATATTTATATATTAAAATCTGGTAGATAGATACTTACTATTTAAGATTATCAGTCTAATAGTTTAATAGTTATTATAATAGATTCTCTAAATATCTCTAAGATCTAACTTTATATCTTAAAATAGTCTCTTTAGAATTATAGTCTCTTTTAAAATATATTTAAGACTAAGAAATTTTACTTTAGCAGTTAATATTTGAATAATATTTTATTAAATAGTTTTCTATTAGATTAGTCTTCTAAATAGAGTAATAATTTAGTTATAATTTAATTTTTAAGTATCTTTATTATCTGTAAAAGAAATATCTCTAGTAATTAAGAGTATCTAAAGTATTTTATCTATATGCTCTAAGTTTCCAAACTGAAATACTAGGAATCGTATCCTATAGAGGTATTAAATTATATAGTTTATAGTATCTTAATATATTTAAGAAGGATTTATAAAGTATCTTAATAGGAGAGAGTAAGTATATAAGATATCTAGTTATATTATAAGTAATATATAAAGAATTAAATTAATTTTAGTTTAATATATATAAATCTCTTTTAGTATTACTTAATCTGGATTTATAATAAAAGATACTATTAGAAGTAGTATTATTAGTATTAGTTTATATTTTTAAAATTAAAACGTTTAGTAATTTTAGTAATATATATATATTATAAATTAAGTAAATCTTCTGATGTTTATAATTTCTAACTATTTAAACTTCCAGAAAATACTTTATTAGATTCTATCTTTTTAGTTTGTATGTTTGTTTTATACTAATAATAATATTAAATATTTCCTTTTTAGTTACTTTATAGTATGAGAAAAGAATATTATCTGTATAAAAGAGGATATAAATAGTTAAACTCTAGTTTTTAAATAGATAAAGCTTTTCTAGATAAGGGAGAAGATCTAGAGACTTTAGTGTAGTGTAGAAGGTTTTGTATTATAGGAGGGGTGTATCTTAAAGTTTATAAAGAGTTTATTTAAGCTCTGTATACTTCCCTGCCACCTTAAATCTCTTAGGTAGTTTAACTATTATTAGATAGCTATTTAGATTCCTTATAGTATTAAGAAATATATTAATAATATTAAACTGAAGGACTTTAAGGTTAAATTATATTATAATTACTATAGTTACTTAAAAGGTTTGAGTGGCTAGTATTACTATATATATAGTTTACAGTAGATCGACTAGTTATATATCTCTATATATGTAAATTCTCACCTTATATTATTCTAGGAAACTATTAGTATTTATCTTATAGGTAAAAACCTACTTTAAAGGTAGGGGTTTTAATTTTATATTCTGGCGATTTATTTCTTACTAGATACTTTTTTCCTTTAACTTTGTGATTTCAGTTCTTACTACTTCAATGAAGGATGTTTGGAGTCTGTATAGCTGGATCCTTTTTTTTAGGGCTGTATTTTGAATAATGAGGAAAACTGTTAAAAGGTTAAAACTGTTACTATTAAGCTTTTATTACTAATTAGGTAAATAGATACTAGCGAAACTATCTTATTTGCATTCTGTGAGGTATAAGATACTGCTATTATATTCCTTTAAGAGTATTATATAGTTGTTAATATTAATTTCAGGCTTAAGTTATTATTATTATTTACTTTTATATTATTAGTCTAACTTCTAAGCTATTAAAGTCTTAGAGTTCTGAGGTTGAGAGTTATACTTTAGTTTACCCTACGTTAGCTAAATTAGGATCTTAATATAATTACCTCTAGCCTCCTAATTTAAAGTAGATTCACTCTCTTTACTAGCTGGATTTTATATTTTAAATATACTATCTAGTTTTCTAGCTATTAGTATATTTCCTAAATTTCAATTTTTAAGTGTCTATATTAATTCTATTAGCTTAGAGGTTAGTTTAAATATTATTAAATCTCTCTTATTAGTTTTTAAGACTAAGTTAGGATTTAATTTAATATTTTAAGTTACTTTTAGTACTATAGAAACTATTAATAGAAAAGAGGATTTTTTAGTAGGTATTCTCTCTAGTTTAAACTCTCTAAATATCTTAAGAATAGGATTTTCTTGCTAATTAGTAATTAGCTTAACTAGGAATTTTATAACTTCTCTAGTAAGTATTGTATATAAATTCTATTTTAAGTAGAATTTGTTCTTATTGAATTTAATATTCTGAATAATAATAAATTTATAAAGATAGAAGATTTAGATCCTATAGAGATTATAGGTATTTAGAATATATCCTACTAGGTATCTAATATATCTCCTTAGTTTAATTTTGAATAATTTTTTCAAAATACTTTATTTATAGTATTTCTTAAGTAGGTATATTTAATATCTATAGGTATAGATCTATCTCTAATAGGGATATAAGTCTTAATATAAACTTAGAGTATATTCTGGAACTTACTAATAAAAATACTATCTAAACTAAGTTTCTTTAATTTTATATAGTAACTTCTAGTTATTTTAAGTATTTAGAAATATATTATATAATATTACTATTACTTAACTTACTTCTACCTATAGTTTAAATAATAATCCTGCAGCTTCTTATATCTTAATATTTTAGGTAATTAGTTTTTTTCCTGTATACTTACTTATTTTAACTAGTTTTTTTATGTATAAGGGAGATAGCTTAAAATTAATACCTTACTTTTTTACTTAAGTTTAATAATCTATTTCTCTATTAAATACTATTATAGCTTACTTAGTATTCTGGTAAATCTTATAAACTAAGAAACTTCTCTAATACTTAACTTATTTTTTAAATATTATAATTACTTAATAAACTAAATTATAAGTTTTATTTATAAGAGTAAATATAAAGAGTAAACTTAAGAACTTATTCTTAATGATAAATACCTATAAATTACCTATATATACTCTAGGAAAGTTAAATAAGTTTTAGGAGATTCTGGAAAATAAGTAAATTAAATATAATTTAGATAGTTATCTAGAAATAACTTATTAAAAATAAGTTTCTATACAGTATAAATAATTTAATTACTTTAAGCCTGTAATCTTCACCCCCCGAGCGTTAAGAATTAGACACTTAAGAGTATTAAGGCTAAAGTAGCCTGCATAAAGATACTAAGTTAGGATGTCGTTGAACTTATTATTCAGTAAAAATACTGAAGGTTAAAGTTATAATCGTAGAACATAAAGTTACTTTGAGACTATATTAGAAGTATTTAAATAGACTGTTAAGTAATTAGAAAGTAGCTTATATTTAAGAAAGATAAAGTTATATTTTCTAAGTAACTATGTTATTATAGTAAAGTAGTTAAGTAGCTTATATTTAAGTATATAGTAAAATTTTATATACTAAATCTTAGTTTTTTAAGGAGTAGAGTTTCTAAAATAACGTTAGTATAAACATCTTTAATATAAGTAATATTATCTAATATTAAATTAAGTATATTCTTCCCCTTTAGATTACTAAGAATAATCTAATTTATATACTTACTTTATCTGATAATTAGAAAGTTAGCTAAGTTATATTAAATTATATCTATCTCCTAATTTAACTTAAAAGATCCCTCTTTGAATAATATTATAGAAGTAGTAATATAAACTATTTTATAACTATTAAAAATTATATTTACTAAAAGTAGGTAAGGTTTTTAAGTAGTAGAACAAATATCTAGAGGTATATTAGTATTTAATTATTTAAGAAGAGAGGAATTAATATTAATATATATTAAGTTTAAAAGATACTAACTACTTCTACTAGATTTACTGCCTGAGGGAATTACTTTAGCTTTAGAATTATCTGAGGATAGCTTTTTAGCTTTACCTATATAACTTTTATTATTAAGTTATCCCTTTTTAACTAACTTCTAGTGGAATCTATATAATTTAAAGTTATTAATTCTATTAATTACGATATTTTAAGTAGTAAGTAATATATAAATATTAGGAAATTAACTGTAAGTATTAGTAATAATATACTTAATATATTTATAATTCTCAGGTAGATATAGATACTATTTCTAGTTATATAAATATTTTAGTTTCAATTAAGTTATATTATCTAATTTCCCTATAAGAGTAGTTAATATAAATAGTATTTAAGTTTAACCTTTAGCTGAATTTTCGTTAATATATATTAGGAAGGTAAAAATCTCTCCATATTAAGTTAGACTAATAATTAGTAAGTTAAGAATCTTATTCTTAATTACTTTCTAGTAATATTTAGATACCTAACTAGATATAATATAGTAGCTGAATATTTAAAATTACTTTTTAACTGTAAGTATACTTTTGATTTTAGGGATATTAAATATAACTACTTAAAGATAAATTATATACTACTTATTATATTAAGCTAAAGTAGAGATATTTAAATTAGCTTTTTCTAGGATTGTTTTATATTCTCTTTAGACTCTCTATCATATAACTAACTTATTTTAAGTATATTAATATTCTAAAACTTTAAGGAGTATTTTAAGAGATATATTATTATTATTAAGAAACTCTATTTAAGCTAGCGTGAGAAGATTATTATTAATAGTTATATTTACTTATATCTCAATTATGTTACAGTATTTTTTAATATCCTTATAATTAGATTTATAAACTACTTAAAGTTTAAGATCTATAAAATAGTAATTAAAATACTTATAATCTTAACTGTATATAGATTTTAATTTTTAGTTTCTTAAGTAATATTTTCTATAGATAGCTAAATATTAAAATTTGGTAGATTAAGTAGTTTCATAATATTAATAGTTAGTATAATATCTAGATTAAGGTATTTCTAAATATCTCAGCTGGTTATATAAAATTGAAAAGTAATATACTATTAGTTGAAATTAGTATTATTAGATAGCTTAATCTTAGTGTTAAAGCTACTAGCAGTTGAAAGTATTATATTAGAATAGTTATAATACATCTGAAAAAATATTTATTTCTTTATACTAAAATAATTAATAGGAGTTTAGAGAATAATTAAATAAAACTAAGCTTATAACTGTGATAAATAAATAATATAGTATATAGTCTGAATGTAGATTATTAAAAAGTATAATCTATTTAACTTAGAATAGAACGCTTAAATACGTATAAATAGGCTAGTTAGGCTTTATATAAGCTAGAATAGCTATATAGCAGAATAGGTACTGTAACTATTCTCACAAAAACTTTATACTTAAAGTTTATATAAAGTAAAAAGATTATAGTAGTTATGATTACTTAGATGTTTTTTAGGTTAATAAGTATCTCTGAAAAGTATACTAACTTTTACTTTATAAGGTTACAGAGAAGTCAATTATTATTATTTGTTTATATTTACTAATTAGGGTATATTTAGTAAATATAATAAACTCTTTTAAGCTATTGCTAGACTTTTTAGTATTAGAGATTTCTACTATTTCTAGTCTTAACTCCTTAGTAGATTTATATAGCCTCTTGAAAACCTTTTCTCTACTTTTCTTATTTTAAATTTAGTAAAATTAATAATTCTTCCTTATTTTATATCCCTCTTATCTTTATAATAATATCTAAATTAACCTCTATAGGTAAGATACTTACTTAAGGTATTCTTACGTCTATAATAATGATATTATTAAGTATCCCTATATCTATAAAGTTTTATCTATATTTTAAGTTAATACTCTTTAGCTGAATTCTTAATATTAATTATAACAATATTATAGCTGAGGATTTTATAACTATCTCTATCTATATAGTCTACTAAATAGCTTTCTATAAATATCTAGGAATTTATAGCTTAGAGTTCTTTTAGATATTTAAGGATGATTTTAAGTAGTAGCTTATTAAAATATAGTAATAGGCTAATATTAATATAGTCTATTACTTTAGAAATTACTTGGTAGTATATAGAATTAAGATAGATATAAGTAGTAAGCGAATCTTTATAGTTTTACACTAAATTACTTAATAAGAGGAGTTTAAACTATAAATCTTTAAGGAGATTAATAATATTAATAGATATTATAATATCCTAAGGAGTAACTTTAAGAGGTATCCTAAGTAACTTAATAACTTTATAATAGTTAAGTTAGACTTTCTATTATCTCTCTATAATATTTAACTAAAAGTTAAAAATACTATATTAGTGATATTTTAACTATAAATAGTTAAAGTGAGATACTTACTACTAAACTAACTAACTTATATATATATAGCCTCAGGCGAGAGACCTCTATTATAACTATTAGCCTTATTAGCTTCCTATTTAATTATCTTAAAGTCTCTCTAATATTAAGAGGATTACTAAAACCCTAGTTAAGACTAACCTAAGTATTAGGAACGCCCCTTATATATTACCACTACTACCTCTTTCGATAATATATCTACTAAATATACTATAGACCTTATAAAGTTATATAATAAGAGTATAAAGTATAGTAGAAGCTTCTATAATATCCTTAAGTTGAAAATCTATATATTCTGTAATTACTACTTTAAGTTTAGTATTCTACAGTATATATTAGTAGATCTTTTTTTAATTATACTTAAAGATAATATTCTTAAGTTTTACTTTAACTACTTAAGTAACTTAACTATTAACTTTACGTTTAATAAAATAGTCTAATAGGTAAAGGATTACTTTAAGAATGATAGGAATTAATAGTTTTACTTCTCTAATTAGTAAAATACTACTTTTCGAAATATTATGACTGAGAATTCTGATAAAAGTAAAAGGGAGGTTCTTAAGTTTCTAATCTTGAAACTTATATATATTTAAAAAACTTTCTCTACTAGAATCTAAATAAATAATACTCTCTACCTCTAGCTTATAAATATATACTATAATATACTAGAATACTAGTTAGCTTTTTTTAGCTTTACAGTAACCACTTAGAGTCTCTATAATTAGTCATAATTCTCTATAAGTAATATCTTATAAATCTAAAAAATATAATACTTACAAAATAATAGAGATAACTACTAGAAGGTAGCTAGAGACTAATTTTAGACTAACTATATATATAACTTACCTTAAGGTAACCTTTAAAACTATAGTTATATTTATATATATATGTAGCCTTACGCTCTAGGGAGCTATCACTCACCTCTAATATCTATATATAACTATATTAATTAAAAATACTATATATATAGCAAACCTAGTTATTAGTCTATAAAATACACTCTTAAGGAGAGATATATCTTATATAATAAATATAAATTAACTACTAACCCTAAGATATACTTTATAGTAATATATTAAACCTTCCCTATAAGCTATAAAGATATTAATAGCCTTAATAATAATAGCCTTAAAGCTTCGCCAGAAGTTAACATTAATAAAGATATTATTATATAATACTAAAAGAATATTAACCTTAAGGAAAACTACTCTGCGGAATCTACCCCAGAGATATTTCTTATATTATTTTATAGTAAGAAGCATATTACTCTCAATAGAGGTAAAATTACCTAAATCCTCTAAAATTAAATAATAGTTTATATTCTTACTAAAAATATTACTACTAGTAGTAAACTTATAGATAATATTATTACCTCTATATATTTTTTTACACTTAAGGACTACTATTTAAATACTACATTTCAAGATATTCTACCTAATTTAGTTACTACTAACTTCTTAACTACTAAATACTTCCAGTTTACTATATTGAAATAGTTAGTTATTTCCTCTATTATTCTTATATCTCTATAATATAAAATAATTACTATATATTTTAGAGAAGCTACCTCTGTTATAATATTTAGAATAATTAATATACTTATACTACTTAGTATTATTTTATTTTATATAGTTTCTTATAATACATCCTTCCTCCTCTACCTTATAGATATAGATTACTTCAGTATTATATTAAATAATATCTATTATAAGTTCCACTAGAGTAAAAAGATTATACCTATTATTCAAAAATAGGAATATCTATAAATACTCTTTAATAAGGAGAGAATAATTACCTCTATATACCTTATAGAGATAGAGATATAGAGACTCTACTACTACTTTAGATACCCAGCTGTAACATACTTTTATAATATCCTCACTAAGATAGAATATTCAGTTAAATAATATACTCTTAAAACTCTTAAGAAATATTACTACTATTACTAAATATATAATATAACTTCCTTATAATTTTATTTTACTATTTAGAGTAATATTAACTTTAACAATAAGATTATTATTAATATTATCTATATTAATAACTATAATATACTTTATATTATTAATGTTACTATAGTATTTAATATTACTTAAGTTTTACCTAACCTATTAGTAAAAGTAATATAGAAAGCTTTTAAGATATATTAGATTAATATATACTAAAACCCTCCTAATTTTGTTACTATTAATATAAATATACCTTTTTAATCTAAAAACTTCAGATTAGAGGTAAAAACTATAAACTTAATAGTTTATATTATACCTATTAAGGTATATAATAGTATTAGTAAAGTTTAGTATTACTATATACTCCTCCGCTATATATATAAGATCTACTATATAGAACTTCCTACTGCCACTTAAGAGGTATTCCTTTAAGTAATATATAAGGTAATTAATAATACTACTAGCTTAAATAGTTTTATATTTACGCTACTTATTTTTAGAGTATATTTACATCTTACGGAAGATTTAGCTTCCTCTCTGGATATTATTACCTAAGCTTAAGCTATATATAAAGCTATAGAAGAGATCTGCTATAAGTATACTAAATATACTATTAATACTACTTTAGTAATATATAATAATCTTAATATCTCTTATATAATAATACTTTCACTTTAGATTTATATATATATATATATAGTAAAGAAAAAGGGCTAGTAAAGACTATATTCTCTTATTACTACTTATAGTAAGATTTATATTCTTAAGTTACTTTATAGTTTTCAAGACTTTTAATTTATAACTATAAATTAGTATTTTAAAAATAATAAATAAGAGATTAATAATAATATAGTTAAAACTATAACTTTATAAAAGTTAGTATTTATAGCTTTATATACTAACCCTCAGTTAAGCTAAAGATCTCTAAGTAACCTATTAGTAAACAGAAGCTTATAATTCTATATAGTTACTTTAATTTCGTCTATAGCTATTCCTAAAGTTTCAAATATATAGCTAACACTTTACACTATCTCTATCTCAAGAGATAATAATATCCTCCCCCCTCTAGTAGTTAGTAATATACTGTAAGTAATATATAGATTTTAAATCCAGCTGGAAGCTCTAAGTTATATAATCTACAGATATATAGTTAGTTTACTACCTCTAGAGTTTAACTAAGAAGTTTATTTTATAGTATACCTTACAGCTAAGAAGTAGTTAGATCTAATATTTTTACTTACTTTCTATATAAAAAGTATAATTATAACGTCCAGCTTACTATTTAAAACGTTAATTAAGAAGGAAGTTAAAAATATTATTAATAATAATATTATAAAAATTATTTAATATAACTTTATCTTCTATAAGAACTATAAGCTTTTTAAGTTTTATATTATTAATAAAATTAAAAATAAAAATACTAATAAAATTTATAAGAAATTAAAACTTATAATTTAAGATTTTAGAGACTATAGTAAATTCGTGATTTTAATATAATTACTTTAATCTAATATAGTAGCTAGTAGTTAATTTTAGCTATAACTTTAACCCTCCTTAAATATAAAAATACAATAATATAACTTTATAATATTACTTAAATCTATATTTAAGCTAAAATAGAGCTTATAAGGTATATTATAGTTAAACTACCTTTATATCTTAAAAGGCAGTATCCTCTAAACTTTATAATAATTATCATTAAGCTACTTTATAGTTTTACTGAGGCTAGAATTTACTAGTAGGTAACTTACTCTATATACTATAAGGAGAAGTTATAAATAGAAACTTTAATATATAACTTATACCTTCTTATCTTATGTACTTAAAATGATATCTTTAGCCTTATTAGTATATAGACTAATAATATCCTCAGTCTCTCTAATATAGTATTCTCTTACTAAGAAGATAAGAAGCTTAAAAAAACCTTATTTAAAGTGAAAATTAAAATTATATTTTTAGAGATTATATTCTTTATATTTAATAGAGGTATTCTATTACTTTATAGTAATTACCTCTATCTATACTAAAAGTACTAAAAGTAAAAACTAGCTCTTATTAATATATATACTATACTTAAGATACTTAAGACAGTATATATTAAATAATATATATATAGTATATACCTTACCTCTATATACTAACTGGAGGCTCTATTTAACATCTTATATATAGTATAAGACTAATAACCCTTAAGTAATAATATTACTATACTTAATAAATAGCTTAAATAGTAAATAGAGTATTTCAACTGAGGCCTTAACTTTATACTACTTAACCTCTCTAAGATATATATTTACGTTTTTATTAACAGCTTTTTCGCTAATAATATTAACCTCTTATCTTAACTAGGATTTATAATAATTTTAAACTAAAAGACTGTGACTAGTAATAGCCAGTTTAACCTCTATAGTAACCTTATATACTACTTATCTACTAAATATAAGAAAGTTACCAGAAGTATATTTACCTTAGAGATCTATATTATAGTAGCTAGTATAGATTTTACCTATACTATAGTTATATTACTTAAGAAGATGCTTTAGTACTGAAAGTTCCCTCAGATTCTAACTATTATATATACTAACTTATACTTACTTTATAAATATCTTATAAAACTTAATACTGCTAAGGAGAAACACCTAATAATTAATATTATAGTATTAAGGTAGTTATATAAATACTATAAGCTCTATAAGATATAGTAGATTAACAGAGATAATAATATTACTAATACCTTTATAAAAAGTATTCTAAACTACATTCTTAAGAGATTTATTAATTTAAACTATATAACTATTTAAATAGAGGAATAAGTAATTTAAGTAGAGTAGATAAATAGATATTCGGACGTTATTCAGACAAAAGAATATAGATTATAAAAAGTATTATTTTTCATATAAATAGATAGGTATCAGAGTATATAATAAAAAGAAAAGTTACTAATATTAATTACGCTATACTATAGGGTATATAGTAACTATTTACACTACTATATATATAGCAATATACCCTCTATAGCCTACTAACTATAGATACCTAGTATCTAGCGCCAGCTGTAGCTAAATAGTATAGTAATTAGTAAGTAATTACTATACTGAAGATCTAGAGCCTTATGTGGCGCCACACGCTATATAACGTAAAAGTAATAATAACTAAATACCAGAACACCAGTTTGCATCTATATAATAAGATTATATATAGCGTACGATTACCCTGACAATTAAACTAATAATAATTCTAACTGTAAAATATATTTAGTAATAGTATTTATACTAATACTAGCTTATAACTAGTTTGAATAGTAATACAATTACTTATTATTATAGATAATTATACCTCCAGTTATAAAATTTAACTTTATAGTGAGAAAAAACCTTATAGTAATAATTTATATAGTGAAAACTTTAGTGAGACTATAGTATAATATATATAGCTGAAAGTAACTATTAAAATTATAGGATTAAAATTCTTCATAAACCTCTTGAAAATAATTTAAAATAAAAAGTCTATAAAAGCTAAGTATTCTATAATTTATCACTTTTCTGTATCTAAATTATTCTTAGTACTTAAAAATAGAACTAGAAATTTCCTTTAATTTATATAGCTAGTTATAATTAAGGTAATATAATAGTAGGTTCCAAATATCGCTTTATAATTTCTATAATAGAGAATATTAATATCTTCTAAAAAGCTTAAGAAATATTATAAATATTAATAATAATAAGTAAACTTTAGATATTTAGAAGAAACTTATCTAGTTATTCTATAATCTACTATATTAAGCTAATAATTTCTAAGACTAGTTATTAATTAGATAGTATCCTAATATTAATATATTATATTAGTTATTAGATATCTTAAAATATTATAATATTATTACTACTAAGGTTTTGAATATTATATAGCTATATTAAATATATTTATATTTATATTAATATTATTTATATATTAGCTATATTTACTATGTAAAGATTATTTACTAATAAGAGTAAGCTAAATTCTATTATATTTATATAAAGCTTATAAGTTAGCTTATATTAATAGCGGAGAAGTTTTATATTAGTGGTGGAAAACTTTTATATTAGAGGTGTAAAGATTTATCTTAGAGGTAAGTAGGGTATAGTCTGGAGAATATTAAGGTTACGGATATTAAGATTATAATAAATATTCAACTAAAGTAGCTATAGTTAGTAGTAATGAGATCTCTTAAGATATTTAAATTATATTTAGTATAAGGATATAAGAATGTAAGAATATAAAGTTAATATAAAAGAAGTTATTAGTTATTTATTATTAAAAAGATTAATATAGAGTAGGTATACTAGCTACTGTAGCTGTAAGGGGTTTAGGTTTAGATTAACTTAGGGTTAGCTGTAGTAGTTAGCGGGGGGTGGAAGGGCTAAAGTTATATTTTAGGGGGTAATATACTTACTAATAGTTGTAATAGAAAGCAAGCTATTAGCTTCTCTATAAGTTTTATAAGGTATTTATAAAGTAAATATAAATTAGTATATATTATAGTTAGAATCTAAGGAAGCTTTTAATACTTAAGGATCTTCTTAAGTAATATAGCTATAATATAGATAAAATTACTATTAGCTACTGTTATATAAATCTTTAAAATAAGTATACTTCTAGTAACTTTCTTACTTTTAGTGGATAAGTAATATATAAGGTTACTATAGAGATTAAATCAGCTATTACCAGTTATAATCTCTTGGTTCAAAATTACTATAAATTCCATTTAAAATAAGAGGATAGTGTTATTAGCAAAAAAGGTATTAATAAAAATATAAAGATATACCTCAGAGAGATTAAGTAGCATAAAGTTAAAACCTTAATTAAGATACTTTAGTTACTATTTAGGCTATTACTTAAGTATAGTGACGTTATTACTTAAGAGTTATTACTTTTATACTATATATAAGAAGGTAAATAAAGCCTCTAGTTAGCATATAGAGGTAAGATATATCCTATATAAATATTATTCAATATTTACCTTCTTAAATACCTTAGATGTAATATATATATTAATAAGAGCTAGTTTTTATCTTTAGTATTCTTAGTATAAATAGAGGTAATTACTATAAAGTAAGGGAATACTTCTATTAAATATAAGGAATATAATTTCTGAAAGTATAATCTTTAGCTTTACCTTAATAAAACCTTCCTATCTTCTTAGCGAGAGAATATTATATTAAAGAACCCAAGAATATTATTAGTTTATAAACTAATAAGGTTAAGGATATTATTTTAAGTATATAAGATAAGGGGGTATAAATTATATATTAAAGTCTTTATTTGCAACTTCTCTTTATAATATATAAAGTAAGTTACCTACTAGTAGGTTTCAGCTTTAGTAAGACTGTAAAGTAACTTAATAATAATTATTATAAAGTTTAACGAATACTACCTCTTAAGATATAAGGATAAGTTAGTTATAATTTATCTTATAAGCTTTATTTTAGCTTAAATATAGATTCAAGTAATATTATAAAGCTATATTATTATATCTTAATGCTGGAGGAAAGTTAGAATTACAGCTAAAATTAATTATTAGCTACTTTGTTAAACTATTAGTAATTATATTAAAATCTTAAACTTACTATAGTCTTCAAAACCTTATATTATAAGTTTTAACTTCTTGTATATCTTATTAGTATTTTTACTTTTTAACCTTATTAATAATATGAAACTCAAAATGTTTATAGTTTTAGTAGAGAATAGAATTATATTAAATTATCCTCATAATACTATTATTAATAATACTTTTAACCTTCTTCTAAATTAACTTCTTAAATAGTAATCTAGATATTATAATTATATTTTTTATATAGAGGGTAAGTAAGAATATTATTTTTAACTACTTTTTAGCTGTAAGATATACTATAAAATAAGGCTGTTAGCTAAACTTTAGAAATAGTATGTTAATTATATTTAGTAAGTAATAAAACTTAAAGTTTCCAGTATAATTTAAGGTATTTAAGGTTAAGATAGTAGATTGCTAACTACTTAAGGAGGAAGGATATTATTATTACTTAAGATAGAGGCAGTATAAAATATTAACTATATATTTAAAGTTTTAGAAATAGCTACAAATAAAATTAAAGCAGCTATATAGAATCTTAGGCCTCTATTTACTATTAGGTTATCTATTAATTCTTAATTTAACTGAAAGTTAGTATATAACGTTATAAATACTAACTATTATATATTAACTCTAGTGGTTACGTTTATGCGTACGGCTGTATAATTAGCTATTTCGTTACTATAAAAAGTCTGTTAATAGCAGTTATATGGGGATCTTCTTTCCTCCATATCTTAATTTATTTAATAAAAACTATATTTTAGCTATTACAAACCAGTAAAGGCAGTCTAGCCTCTAAAATAGGCAGTACTAACCTACTGCAACTACTTATTCTGTAAGAATTAGTAGTATAACCGACGTTGTCTATTATAAGTAATAAGGCTATAGTTAAACTATCTGTTAAGAAAAGTAAACTGATTACACCTATATTTATAATATATTATAAGGTTATAGCTAAACTAATGTTATATTATTTTTATTAAAAACGTTATAAGGTAAAAGCTACTTTAGTATTGAGGAGGATTGTAACTACCTTATATATAATATTTACAGAATCTAAATTCCTCTCTATTAGTTTGGGGAGATAAAAGACTATTACTTTTTCTCTTTTCTTAATTTTCTCTTATAAAAAATATTATTCTTATCTAATTGCTAAGTAGACTAATTAGAAAAGCTAGATTAGTATATAAACCTCCACTTAAAAGCGGAATATTTAATATACTTTAGCTTAAAAGTGGGATAAACCATAAACTTTAGCTTAAAAGTGTGGTAATTATAATAATATTATTAGATATTAACTATAGTAACTATTATGGTAGTTAACGCTATAGCCACTATAGCCACTATAGTAATTAATATTATAACTATTATGGTAACTATAGTAATTAATATTATTAATTAAAGTAACTCTCTCTATATATAATAGCTGCGGCAGTTACGCTGCCTCAAATAATAGCGGCAGTTATTGTTAGAAAGAATATGTTTAAGCGTTAAAGTTTGCACCGTTTAAGCCTCAGGCACTCGTGGCGTCTCTATAGGCCTTACCCCACTTAAATTAGTCAAAATGGAGCCTCACGCGGTATATATAGCTACATTTAGTTATATAGAATATATACCAGATTTTGCCTCCTAATTATATATAATAATTAAGAGTTTTTTAATACTAAAAAGCTACTAGGCTAAAAAGTATATATTATAACGATTTTATATATCTTAAATACTAAGATATTTACCAAAAATACCTTTATTTTAATACTTAAGGAAGCTAACTAGTGGATTACTTAGTATAACTTTTTTAAAGTAGAGGTAAAAGTTTATAACCTATAGAACTATTTGAATTCTAAAGTGGATACTTAAGAAAGCCTCTATTTAGAGATTTCTTAAGAGCCTCTTATATATAACTTTCCTAAGGTAAAAAAAGGTAAAGTGCTTATAGTAATATCTGAAATAAATACTTTAGAGACTTTAATTCCCTCTGGCACTCTTAATAGGTTTACCTCTATAGACTAAACTTACTCTAAGGAGTTTTAACTTTCACTTAAGGTCTCTAAATAGATTTATATTTAGAATATTATAAACTTTATAGAGAAAAGTCTGAAAGTCTATATAGCTATCTATAATCTTTATAACGTAAGAATTTAAGAGTATAAGTATAAATAGTTAAATTAAGTTTATATATTATCTTAAATCTATAAGTATATTAGTAATATACTTAACTACTAATATTATAACTTAGAGGAGGATCTTACTATATAGTTAATAAACCTTTATAACTACTTTAATATTATAGATAATCTCTAACTTCAGTAAGTAGCTATTATATACTATAATATATTTTAGTTTCCTAAGATTAAATATCTTACTATAAGGATATTAACTGAAATATAGTTTCAGAAATAGTAAGATATTATATATAAAGCTTAAATAGTTAGCTATACTTCCTCTATTATAGGGATACTTTGAATTAATAATCTTATACTCTTACTAGCTTACTTACTAATTAAATTATATATCTAAAACTATATACTAATAGTCTATAGTTAATTAAATATAATACTACTAAATAAAATTATTTTAACTATTATAGAGGTTATATAGTAACTTCCTAAGACTTTCTATTAAAGTTAAATTAGCTATAGAGTATTTAATATTACTTTAGAGACTATAAATAGTAATTTAAACTCTTAAGGTAGTAAAAGATATTTTAATAGTTTAGATAGATTTTTATATCCTCTTAAGTATAGTAAAAAATATCGACTTTTATACTATTATTTTATATATTTATTATTTATATATAAGATTTAGATAGCTAATATTATAATAAAAGAGAGAATTAAATAATAAATAATTTTAAACTTAGATTTTTTAAAGAGAGTTTAAGGTTTTAAATAATAAGGACTATATAGTTAACCTTCTAGCTGAAGTAACTATAATACTATATAGTAAGCTTACTATATAGAGGAATCTTAGTAGTATCCTCTCTAAAACTTATTTATTCTTAATCTAGGTATCTTAGTTTATATTTTTCGAAATATTAAATATTTTAAAACCCTCTAAGAAGCTTCCTCTAGAGATTATATTTAATATAATATTAAGTTAGTATTTATTAAAAGCTATAGAGATACTAATATTTATATTATAATTTCAGAAAGTAAGGAGATTAAGTTATATCTCTATAATATTACTTTCTATATTTTTTTAGTTATAAATTTTATCTTCTTTTAGTAGTTATCAAAGTAAGATTACTAATAGAATATTAAACTAAATTACTTTTCTTAACTATAGAGAAGTAATTATTTAGAGATTATAATTATTAATATTTAATATAGCTAATAAGTTCTTAAATACTATATACCTTATAAGAAGTTAAATATTTTAGTAATATAGTTAATATAATATAAACTTTCTTCTAGATACTGTTACTACTAGAAATATACTATAGAGATTATTTAAAAACTCCTGAAAGGTAATAAATAGCTTTAATACTAGCAGCTAGAATATTCTGAAAGAAAGCTTCTTAATTATCTTATCTCAGCTATATATAATACTTATATTACTAACGGTCGTTTAAAATATAATAAGTATCAGTCTACTTAGGGAGTATATAAAACTTATAATATTAGTAAAGTAAAATAGATTATTTACCATATAGAGTATAAGAATATCTTATATACTACCTCTGGAAAGTATATTATATTTAACTTTTACCCTTATTACTAAGGTTATAGTAGCTTTACCTCTTTCTTAATATTTACAGATAGAGTTACTAATTACTTATAGAACTTCTATTTTATAAATTATACTGAAGTTATTATAACTGCAGTATTTAATAACTTTATCTTACTTCTTAAATACTAATATAATATTAATATTAAGGTTTTTAAGTGTAATAATAAAGTTCCTAGATATAAGAGGCTAAAAGTTACCCTAATTATTTAAGGTATTTACTTTAAGCTATCTATACTATATACGTAAGGCTAAAATAGTAGAGTGAAGTATATCAAAGTTATTATTAAAGCTTACGTAAAGGCTATAAGGAAAGGGGGTAAATTACCTTAAAACTTCTAGCTTGAAATCTTATAAGTGGTAATATTTCTCTATAATTACATACTAATAAGCTTTTTAGATTAGAGAATACTATACTAGAGGTTTTATAAAGCTACTTAAAAGAATAATACTATAAAGCTAAATTTAGCTTACTTTTATATATATAGCTATAAGTATTTTATTCTTACTATAGATATAAAACTTAAATATAACTACTTTATTTATCTTAAGAGGTATATTTTTATTAGTTTTTTAGTTAGCTATATTTTAACTAATTAGTTTTAGATATAGAACGTTTTGTAAAATAAGGTTATTATAACTTATAATATCTCTTTTAATAAGATAATATTTTTAAATAGTAGTTTAGCATCTCTATAAGATAATTTCAAAAAATCTAATTTTAATGAGGTTCTTTATTAATTATAAAAGTAATTAGCTGTAGTAAAGTTACGTAAGGTTAGCTTAGAGGCTTACTTAAGTTTAAGTGAAAAGTCTAATAAGGTTATTTATACTAAGAATATAGAAGGTAGCTATAAGAACTTAAGGTTTTATATTTATATTATAGTTAACCTTAAGCTCTCTAAGGTTTTATATAAAACTATAAAGTTTACATTATTGATTTCTCTAGAGTTACCTACTATATTCCTTTATAATCTTATTAATATAAATAAGACTATAGGGGGGTAAGAAGATTAGATACCTCCAGAGAGAATTAAGTGTAAAGGATACATAAGATACTATATTAAAGTAGCTGGAAGATTTTTATTTAAAGCTATCTTTTTAGCTAGTATTTGTTAGTTATTTTAAGATACTTCTAGATACTTCCGCCTATAGCTATAAAATTATATAAATTATCAACTAGAGGAGGTTTCTGAGGTTTAAATTTTAAGAGAACTCTAAAAGGTTAACATAAATCCAAAACATAAGCTTTAACTATAAGGTAAATGGGATAGTAGAGAATACTGAAGATATAGGGAAGTAGAAGTTTCTATTCTAGAAATCTTATAAGAAAGATTATTACTATTACCTATATTTTACTTAGTAGTATTTACTTATTTATATACTAAAGCTATAATAGTAGCTGAAAAAACTTATCTTAGAAGTTATATTAAATTATATTTCTGAAGTAAGATTAGTAGAATTTTTATAAGGAGCTTAAAAGTTCTAGGTTACTACTAAATTTAGATCTATAAGCTTAATAAGTATAGATACCTCTTTAAAATTAAAGCTTAGCTTATTATTTATAGAAACTAATAGCTATAAGATAACTATAAAACCTATATAGTTATACTAATAAGTATATTTTCTTAAATTCTTATAGTAATTACCAATTACTTTAATTCTAAGTTACTTCAGTATAATATAGTTAATATCTTTATTTAAATAATACTTAATAAGATAGTTTATCTAAAGATATTATCTAATTATTAAAAGCTTAGAAAAACTTACTATTTAAATAAAATACTCTATAGTTTTTAAAGACTTTCTCTCCTCTTGTAGTATTATTAAGAAGTAGGTTTTAAATATCTTAATTTTAAGTCTTCTGTAGGAAAGCTATATTACTAACTTAAGAGGTGTATTATCTTTTTCTTCTATATTAATAACTATATACTTTCTTACCCCTCAGAAGATATATCTAAAATATTTATACTATTAGTAAACCTCTAAAAGAAATATTATCTTAACAAAAATAAAAACCTATACTAGTTTCTTAGTATTAAGGTTATTTAAGATTAAATAATATAATAGCTATAGCTTTCTTAAGTAGTCTATATTAAAAAGTTTCTTAAGTATCTTATAAAATATATATAATATATTAAATAGTTTAATATTTCCCTTAAATCTAAACAACTTCTTCTACAGTTTAATTAAGCTTTCTATATAGAAATTAAATACTATTAATAAGATATTAGTTTTATTAATTATATTATAATTATAATAAGACTAAATATTACCTATATAGCTAGCTAATTATTCTATTTTAATTAGAATCCTAAAGATAACTACTAAGTTAAAGCTAAGTAAATAATATAGTATTTTGGCAAAATTAAAGACCTCTATTTTGAGTTTAGCTGTAAGTTTAGTAATTTATAGAATAGCCTTATTATTACTATAGATACTAGCTTTATAGATAATAGTAAGGATTAGAAAAGCTTTGAAGTTTATATTATATACCTATTTAGTAATCTTATAGTATAGTAAGCTAATAAATAAGATACTATTACTATCTGAATAACTAAAATAAAACTTTTGACGCTATTATAAGTAATATAAGAAGCTATTTTTACTAGCTACCTTATTATTATACTATAAGTAAATCTTATAATAAACATTTTTAGTAGAGGTAGAATATATAAGCTTTATCTAGTAGTTTAAATTCAATATAATAACCAGTAAATAATATACCTTATAACTGCTAATATAATATAATTATATATAAAGCTATAGTATATAGATATTAATAACTACTAGCTATAGTAAGAAGCTTAGTAAGAATATTTTAAACTTAAGTATACACCCTTAGGAGATCTTATAGCTAACAGCCTTACGAAATCTTTCTGAAGCTGCTAGTTTAGTATTTTTATTACTTAAATTAATATAATAGACTAGTTAAACTACCTGAAAGTATAGTAAGAGGAGAAACTTCAAGAGAGGCTACTTATACTAGTATTTAAAGATCTTAATAAAGCTTTTAACTACTAGTTAGAACTTATAAGCTCTAAATTTAATAACAATAAGGTTAAAAAAGAACTTAGAAGCACCTAAAGTATCTAAGATACTAGGAAGTATCCTTAGTCTAAATAATAAGAAATACCTAAATAGCCTAAAAATAACGCTATTCTTTCTACTATAGAGGTAGAGGTTTAATAAGAATAATAAGGCTGTAAAAGAAGTTTCTTATAAGATATAAATAGAGTATTTGAACTAGCATTATTTGAAGGGTTAGTCTATAGATACAGCCCTTAAGACTGGAGGGGTGTATTAGAAATAATATGTTTAGGCGTTAGAGTTTATATTATTCAAGCCTCAGGTATTTATAGTATCTCTATAGGCTTGACTCCACTTAAACTAGTTAAAATAAAGTCTCGCGGGGTATATATAGCTGTATTTAATTATATAGAATATATATTAGATTTTACTTCCTAATTATATATAATAGTTATATTACCTTTAATAATAGTAGTAGTTACGCCTCTATATAATCTATAGTAACTATATAATTTATAATATCTATATAATCTATAGTATTTATGCAAACGTGGGGTATTATTTACACCTCTACGTAAGGTAAAAGCAGTACTGGCACTTACCTTCCATATAATAATAATAATAATAATAATAATAATAATAATAATAATAATAATAATAATAATAATAA